>JAMPIV010017079.1:0-187747 GCA_024509875.1 Oreohelix idahoensis
TGGTGTAGTCTGTCAAAACTTGGCGGTCGATTTTCGAGAGCTCCCCAAGATCGAGTCTTGCCTCGGCGTATACGAGAACCTTTAATGGTTTCGTGTGTGACCCCCCCCTCGGCGAATTTAATTTCTACTTAGACTATGGGTGTTACGTTACATTTATTAACTCTATACCGTTGGGGTAGTCTTCGGGTCCTGCAAATGTACGCACCAGTTTTATATATAAATATATATTATTATGTGCGTTCGATTGCATTCAACGGCACTGACGTGCACAATGCGCTGTGTGAGTTTTGCTTTGGACGCACCGTTTAACCTAGTTTGAGTAGCATTGTTGACGTCATGAATAGGGGCAGCTCGGACGACATATTATTGACCGCAGTGTGATATTCATTGATTCCTGGCAAATTTTGAAGAAGCCATGCAGGTGGTATAATTCGAATCTATTGGTCTTCATGCGAAGCCAATAGTGGATGTATGAAGTAAGTGTAAGTGTCGCCCCATTTCTATGGTCAAGGGTCAATTTAATAAGTAAATTACGAAGTATCAGGCCGCTCCTATTAATGGTCTAGCGGGAATTCATCGGAGATGACATTCCTAGAATTGGACACACGGAGTCGATAGCCTTTGGAATCTTTTGTAGAGGGAGAATCCATATGTCGAATCAAGTTAATGAATATATCTTCTTCACATGTTTAATATGCCGTTTTACCTATGCCAAAGTCGTGGTATGGATACCGAGAGGTTAGCCAAGATGAAACACTAACCTGGTTGTATTGTTATATCTGCCTTTGTTTGGATTGGATATGCTATCTAAGAATTTTATGAAGAAAGTCTGGGATGCTTACAAGTATGATATAAATTATTGCTCCGTGAGAATGAATCCGTTTGCCTTAATAAACGTCCTTGGGAGAAGGTCAACGGACGTTAATACCATGTCTGTTATATGGTATGTGTTGGAAGTGATCCTTAGTCACTGGAAATATAAAGAACTTAACTGTTAGAGAATCTACAACAACTATGGACAGTGATATTAACATTTTGACGTATGATCTGCGCATCGGTAACTATGATTGTCTTGTGCCACTTCGTTGGTGTCACGTCAATAAAATATATGTACTGTAAGCACCGACTTGTTTGCTGCCAAGACTTGCCCAGTTCACCCAATGCAACGATACTTTGTTGGAATTTTCGTTTGAAGAACTTTTGTTGACATTTCATTTCCGCGATTTAACCATTCGTCGCGTTTTCAATTACCTCTTCACTGAACTTAACGCTATAAAAATGGAGTCAACAATAAATGGTGTTCCAGTGTGGTCTGGAACAATATCTAACTTCCCAAAGAACGTACCCATCCAAAGTATCGTTTGAAACAAGAAGAATTTTTACTTTCAAGGCGACATCATCGCTCAATTTTGGATCCTAGCGTGGATATGAATCAGATTCAACTTACGTTTACCAAGGTCAAGGTCATCAATCAACCTCCACGTTCAAGTTTCTCACAGTGACAGGATTACTTGGAGATCATCTCTTCATCCATTATTACGTGCGAGCTGTAATCTATTGAGAAGCAAGAACGAAGTTATTTTATCTTGTAGACGTACATCCACGGAGACGAGGCACATTGATATTTTTTACCTGCACGCGAGATGGAGTATAACGTGTTTCCGTTGACACTTTATTACGCTTAGGTTAGTTGCCTTCCGTGTTATGTCCAACATTTCATAATTTTTCGTTGTTCAAGTGTTTATATGTTTCGTGTATTCTTTCGTGGAGGTAGGGAGGTTGATCTGACGAACGAGATCCATCTCGAAGCCAATTCGGGCTCTTCGTCAGACGGTTCTGTAGTGGCTCGTCCTTGTAAGTTTTCAATTGAGGCGCTATAGTTCCGTAACACCGGGCTAGAAACCCTTGCCGTGAATTTCCGATCGCTAGTGCTTCAGTTAATTAGGTATCTATTTTTAGCTGTTTCGCCGTCACGTTTAATCGTTGTTGTTTGGTAGCTATTTTTTATTCATAATTTAGGTTTTATGATGATTTTTATTGTGGGGGGGTATTTTGCTCCATCTCACCTTTCACTTCCGTGTCGTTTAGTTTTTTTACAAAACCTATGATTTTAACACTGTGTTTGTCTAATTGGTTGACTGTTAATTATCTGATCGTAGTTTATCGTCGGTATAGTTTTACGATATTCTATTTTAGTTATAACATTTTTATTTTTTTTGATTTCTACGATTGTGTTCTACTTTCTACGTCCATTTATCATTCTTGTCGGTTAATGAGTTTTCTATTGTCTTTCTCGTTGTTCATTTTCATGACATTTGATTATCATATAAATTTATTGATTGATATAACATATGTTAATTATACTTATATATGATAACATTATACCCGTTTTCTAAGGACAGGAACGAAGACCACGAGTTTGTAGTAACAATGTGTGTTAAGTGTACTAAGGAGTTTCAGTAATAAAAATGATAAGTAATGGGCTAACCTTGTACTATTTCATTAAGCAAGGCAAAAGCTCTTCAGATGGTCTCCTGAGAAGCAAAAGCATTTGCACTTGCAGAATATAAGAAAGCTCAAGAAAGTATGAGAAGCTGATCAGAGAAGGGTTAGAAACTTTACGTTTGGAAAATGTTTAAATTTGAGGCAGATCAAAAAAGGATTGAGGCGAGGAGAATGAGAAAAAAATGAGATTAAACTGCTGAGGAGGATGAAAAGAAGAGAGAAATGTTATAGCTGAGGAAGAGGAGAAAAAAATGAGATTAGCCGCTGAACTTAGAAAGAGAAACGATTTCAGCGTGAGTCCGAACAGAAAAAAATTCGATAGGCTGAAGGAGCAAAATTAAATAAAAGAGATGCCGGCAGAAAAAAGAAAGACTACTTTAATAAAGAAATGGAAGAAAAAAGATTAATAGCTGAAAAAGAAATGGAAGTTTAAACAAAAAGAAATGCAAAAAAGAATGATTATAGCTGAACAAAACACAAAACGACTTCAGCTTGGAGATGGAAGAGGAATGAAAGAAAACGAACAGCAAGAACTGAAATTAGCAGAGTCAGAATAATGAAGACTTTAGGTTAACTCAGCAGAAGCTAATTCTCATAGAACTTTTTGAAAGCCAAACTTCATTCATCCAGACCGGATAATTTTAAGGAAATTCCACCTGAAATTACCAAAAGTTGATCCCCCGTCTGATGACGGGATATTCTGCCTAGATAGGTTTTTGAGGCCACTTGTGTGTCTTAATAACGTGGATAAAGCCTCTATGACTGTACATATTTATCCAGTGTGGTGTTTCACAGGGTGGGGACGCATTAAGCAGTTTATCTCTCATACCTTTTAGCATCAGCATTGATTGTGAGAAAAATGACTACTAATGCTCTTGAGCGGCACGTCTGCAAAAATTCCAAATGACAGAAGACCACTATCGATCAAGATTCCATACATTACTACACCTCAATCTAGCAGAAATTTTTCAATGATTTTCTGTCACAAAATACGACTAACACTAGAAAGATGGATTGAATTATCCAAAATTGAAAAGTCCATATGAAGGTCTCTTCGATTTTTACTGATGCGCGATAAGGTACTTTCGTCTGTAAATCCTACATTTCTCGCATTTTTACACGAACGGAAACCTTTATCTATGAAAGACCTGGAACAGCATGCAAAAAAATTTTTGCACTGCTCACGGCCAAACACATGGATCTAAGTAATGCACAGATTAAGTAATGAATTGCCTGTTGCTTTTTGCAGCACACACAAAACAATTTTTCACGCAATCGTTTTTTAGTGCTGACAGATATGTCAATAAGGGAAATAAAGTGACAATTTTAACAATGGTAATTTTTTTACAAAGGGAAGCAATTTCAACAATCTGCTCTATTTTAATGTTTTCAAGTAGGCTTGGAACCAAGGCTCACAGATCGCGAGATTTTGGTAGAAACAATAATTTTAAAAATAATCAAGGACATTATAATAAATAAAAAACTGGAGAATCAAGATCTCTAGGGTCCGCAAAACAAACAATTTTTTGGAAATAAACCATTTTACCAACATCATAACGATAATTATACAAATTATCAGGGACTAATCCAAATTTTAACTCTAGCAGAAAACTACAATTATGGGCAATTTTAATGACAAAAATCAAAAATCGATCGCGTCGACGAGATAGATCGTTGAGTAATTACGAATAGACATTCTAATGTCGCTGTTAATGATACACAGGCTAACATTGAACAGGGTAAAGGAGCTGAAACTCATAATGCTATGTGTTGTTCTCTTGATTGTACCCAAGTCAAAGATTGTTCAGAATGCTCTACTCTTTTCCAGCCCATGGCGATCACGACGCTGCGTTGCGGACATACCTTGCCTAGTCTACCTGCAGTCTGTACGGCCACTGCTGCGTCAGTACACCAGGGACAGGGCTCTCTTAAGTTTAACAAGGGATTTGTCAACAATATTTCATGCTCTCTCCTATTTGACTCTGGTTGCAGTACAGTCGGCGTCCGGACTTCGCTGATCAACCCAAGTTGTGCCACGGGCCGGGTTGTCAAATGTGTAACGTTTGGTGGCACAATTGAAACATTTGCCACTGCTATTATTGATCTTAATACTCCATTTTTTTCAGGAAAGATTCAAGCTTGTCTCCTTCCGAATCCAATTTGTGCTTTGATACTTGGTCGCATACATGGTATTAAAGAGTGTACACCACAGCAAATTGCTGAATGGGAAGAGCGACATATTCAAACTGCAAATGCAGTAGTGACTAGAGCGCAAGCTACTAATATGTCGCATGATACACCTATGGACCCTACAGTTCATACCACTTGTGATGATGATGCTCCTATTTCACGGGAGTTGTTTGCAACATTGCAAAAGAATGATGATTCATTAAAAAAATTTTTCAGTATGTGAACAAAAATAATACCAGCAACAAACTTGCAAAATCTAGACATGATTTTATACTTAAAAATGGGATTTTGGTTAGAGTAATACGAGAAAATGATTCATCCTTATGTTCTCAGATTATAGTCCCATCCTGTATGAGATCTCGTATATTACGACATGCGCATGACTCGCAATGTGCGGGCCATATGGGTTTTTCGCGTACCAAATCCAGAGTGCTTTCGGCATTCTACTGGCCAGGCGTCCATAAGGACATCACTCTCTATTGTCGGTCTTGTTTGATATGTCAAGAAGTTAAGGTACGGGGTCCATTTCATGCGGCTCCTATTCAAGCTGCGGACATCCCGATTAGACCATTTGATAAAATGGCTATAGACATTATTGGTCCTATGCTACCATCTGCTAGAGGGCATACGCATATTCTTACGTGCATTGATATGTGCACTCGCTGGCCTGAAGCTATCCCTCTCAAGAACACTTCATCTGCTAGTGTAGCAGAGGCATTGATGTTAATCTTCTCACGCATTGGTTTTCCACGGAAAATCTTGTCGGATCATGGGGTTCAGTTCATTTCTGAATCCATGTCTCAAGTTATGAAGACATTAGGTATAGACAGATCTCTAAGTTCTATTTATCATCCGATGTCAAATGGGTTAATTGAGCGTCTAAATAGGACACTCAAGCAGTTTGTTGGGTAAGATAACTCAAGACCATCCCCAAGACTGGGATCGGGTCCTACCCGCTTGTCTCTTTGCGTATCGCGAAGTACAAAATCAAGCAACGGGGTTTTCTCCATTTCAACTTGTTTTCGGCATGCAACCACGCGGTCCGATGTCGTTAATCCACGACTTATTGGTTGACGAGAATATTGAAGAGGAAACTCAATCCTCTTATGAGTATGTGATCTCTCTGAGAAAGAGAATCATAGATGCTTGTAGACTAGCTACTGCATCATCCGAACAAGCCAAAGAAAAAGCTCGTCTATTTGCAAACAAGTATAGACGTCTTCGCCAGCTCATACCTGGTGATGAAGCTTTTGTATTACTCCCTGCGCATAATAATCGTCTTTTAATTACCTGGAGAGGTCCTTTCAGGATCATCTCAAGAATATCCGATGTCGACTACATCGTTGATGTTAATGGTAAACATAAAACCTTCCACATTAATATGTTGAAGGAATATTACTCACGTCCTGATTATCTACAATCAGTGTTCCAAGCAACTGACGATCCTACACCTCCTATTCAACACTATTCTAGTTTGTCTGTCATCCAAGAAGAGGAATCTTCTTTCGATGATGTACAACTACCAATACCAGTTGTACCACTCCATTCCACTGAGAAATGGAATGATGTTACTATCTCATCTACTCTTACTGATGATCAACGTCAGCAAGTCTCTAATATTCTACACACGTATGAGGATGTCCTCACTGACATCCCAGGTCATACGTCAGTCATCCAACATGACATTATTCTGACTGACGATACACCTATTCGAGTTCGCCCATATCCTATTCCTTTACACTTTCGTGATAAGGTTGATAAGGAATTGGATGAGATGCTTCAATTAAATATAATTGAACCATCTTCATCACCATATTCTTCTTCTATGGTAATCATTCGGAAGAAGGACAACAATATACGTCTTTGCGTAGATTACAGGAAATTAAACAAAGTTACAAAATTCGATGCGGAACCATTACCTCTTTTAGACGACTTATTAGAGAAATTATCTCATGCCACATTCTTTTCGAAATTTGACCTTTCAAAGGGTTATTGGCAAGTGCCATTAACCCCTAAAGCAAAGCCATTCACCGCTTTCTCGACGCCACGGGGTCTTTTTCAATGGAATTTTATGCCATTCGGTCTAATGAATGCGCCAGCTACCTTTGTACGCATGATGCGCCGCATATTGTCTCATCGTCCCGATGTCATTACTTATATAGATGACATCTGTCTTTTCAGTGACTCTTGGGATGAACATATTCAGGGTTTAAAATCTTTACTTTCTACCTTACGGGATTATAACTTAACAGCAAAACCTTCAAAGGCTTTTGTCGGTTTTCATGACATCTCATTTCTTGGTCACCGTATAGGTCGCGGTTTAATGTATACAGAAGACAGTAACGTCTCTAAAATTTTAAACATCTCAGCACCTAAGACAAAAAAACAAGTGAGGTCGCTCTTAGGACTAATACAGTTCTATTCTAAATTCATCCCTCATTTGTCTACTATAACTGCACCTCTTTCTTCGTTACTGAATAAAGGCACACCTAATGTAATAAAGTGGTCGCAGGATCATCAAACGGCTTTAGATTATATAAAACAATTTTTTTCAAATAAGCCTTTTTTAAGGTTGCCTAACAAAGATCTCACCTTTGTTCTTCGCAGTGATGCTTCTTCCTACGCTATCGCGGCAGTTTTAATGCAGGAATACGGAGGCACCTTATTTCCTGTTATGTACGTATCCAGAAAGCTTACGACGAGCGAGATGAAGTATTCCGTTCTGGACAAAGAGCTCCTCGCTCTTGTCTGGTCAATCACAAAACTGGATCGTTATCTCCTCGGATCACACTTTGTGGTGGAATCCGACCAGAAAGCTCTTACAGCACTGAACACAGGGAACGTGAAGTCATCAAAGTCAGCGCGTTACGCTATTGCGCTTCAACCGTTCCATTTTGAGATACGAGCTATTCCTGGAGTACAGAATGTGTTTGCAGACTGTCTTTCAAGATGCCCTAGTGAACACGTCGAAATTAAACCACTTCCAGATGGTGAAACGTCCTCACAGAAACATGAATAACTTTGTACATGGTCACTGATTATACATCTGTGGAGACTATGTGTAGTTCTGCAGTATTCGTATATATATAACTTTCAGAATATACTTACGTATGGATTATAACATTATTTCTTGTGAAGTAACGTTTTGTTAGAACGGGAACAGTGATATTAAAGTAACATTTTTTTTTTAGTATGGAAACATTGGTAAGAGTGACAAATAGACATTCACTATTGTTATGGAACAGATTACACTACATATCGTGTTCGTAAACTTATTTCAGGCATGGTACATTTAGAACATATTCTTGTTGATTTAACTAGTTCTAAAAGAATATTAACAATGAGTGAAATTGAAATCACTTAGAATAAATTAGTAATTAGTTATTTGTTCATAAATTAAGTACTACTAATTAGTATAATTCAATTTAATCAATTTGATTGATTATAAATCACACATCTACTAATTTTATTAGTGTTTCGCAATACGTGTATTCACGTATCCCACTACATGATATCTCACTTTTAGATAACTAGTCAAACTTACTAATGTTAGGAAATAGTAAGTGCGTTGCTTCTTAAAGTGTTTAATTATGCTTTGTTTCATTTTGCATGTTGTATTTTAAAATTTTCTGTTTTATTGATTCTTTTATCATTGATCATCATCAGTGTTGCTGTTCATTTTCATTTTTGAAATCATATGTTTCAAATTTCTTTTAAAACAATTTTGTTGAATTTTATTATCATCATTTTTTTTTATGGTTTATTTCATTTTCATTTTCAACTTCTTTTTACTTCGAATATTACCACATCGTTCCAAAGTAGGTCGATGGTGGATGTGTGCTTTAATGCATACTATCGTTTAGTTATATTGTTTTCATTTAATATTCTTTTCTTAAGATGATATAATTTTATGCATGTCATAAATCTTGTTGTAGTTTTGACTCACCTCTCTCGAGTAATTAGTTCGAAAAAAATTAATAGAATTAATTTTTTTAAGGGGAGGTAATAAGGGAGCTGTTACGTACATTTATTACCTACGGGGGTAGTCTTCGGTCCTGCCAAATGTACGCACCAGTTTTATATAGTTATATTATTTGTGCGTTCGATTGATTCACGCACTGACGTGCACAATGCTGTGTGAGTTGCTTTGGACGCACGTGTAACCTAGTTGAGTAGATTGTGACGTCATGATAGGGGCAGCTCGGACGACATTTATGTCCGCAGTGTTATTCTTTGATTCCTGGCAAATTTGAAGAAGCCAGCAGTTGTATTCGTATCTATTGGTCTTCATGGCGAAGCCAATAGTGGATGTATGAAGTAAGTGTCGCCCCATTTCTTATGGCAAGTTTAATTATGTAAATTAAAGTATCAGGCCGCTCCTATTAATGGTCTAGCGGGAATTCATCGGAGATGACATTCCTAGAATTGGACATACGGAGTCGATAGCCTTTGGAATCTTTTGTAGAGAGAGAATCCATATGTGGAATCAAGTTAATGAATATATATATATGCTTCACATGTTTAATATGCCGTTTTACCTATGCCAAAGTCGTGGTATGGATACCGAGAGGTTAGCCAAGATGAAACACTAACCTGGTTGTATTGTTATATCTGCCTTTGTTTGGATTGGATATGCTATCTAAGAATTTTATGAAGAAAGTCTGGGATGCTTACAAGTATGATATAAATTATTGCTCCGTGAGAATGAATCCGTTTGCCTTAATAAACGTCCTTGGGAGAAGGTCAACGGACGTTAATACCATGTCTGTTATATGGTAATGGAAGTGATCCTTAGTCACTGGAATATAAGAGAACTTAACTGTTAGAGAATCTACAACAACTATTAACAGTGATATTAACATTTTGACGTATGATCTTCGCATCTGTAACTATGATTGTATTGTTCCACTTCGTTGGTGTCACGTCAATAAAATATATGTACAGTAATCACCGACTTGCGTGCTGCCAATACTTGCCCAGTTCACCCAATGTAACGATACTTGTTGGAATTTTCGTTTGAAGAACTTTGTTGACATTCATTCCGTTTAACCATTCGCGTTTCAATTTACCTCTTCACTGAACTTAACGATAAAATGGAGTCAACACTGGGCCCGACTTGGCCATCTCAAACTGGTCACCGTCTAGTAGACTGGGGGTGAGGTCAAAGGCGTATAAGGCGTAACCGTGTTTAAAATGTCTATACTCGAGGTCGTTGCCGGCGTCTTTACCAACCAGGCCCATAGCTAGAATCGTCGCGAAGAAGGCTCTCACGTACTGGCTGTGTTCATAATCCATGGACAAAGGCTTGCCACTGACGGTTCTGCCGTCCGCGCTGACGTTCAAATATATCAGACCAAAGGTAGCGAAATTGAACGGATTAGCCGTGTACGACATGTTAAAAGCGGACGAAGTGACTAGTCCAATCACGATCCGTGTAGGTGTTTGACTGAGAAACAGATTATCCTGCATGTGCGATAGCATACCTCTAGGGATAGAGAAAGTTTTTAGCACAACGCGTTTCAAGGGGTACTTGGCATTACCTCGCACCAAGGCTTTCTCGTGGGCTAGCGAGACGGCAGGATTTAATTTAGCTTTCCGGACAACCAAGGCCGCATAAGTTATAATAGATTTATATCCAGCGGTGGGGTCGTGTCCAGCACGTTGAAGGCATCTTTAGACGGGGTGAGTTTTACTTTAACTGTCCCACCATTTAACAGGTAACGATCTTGAGCAAAGATATCTGAATGTAAACGACCCATCATATCAATCTCCTGAGAACCAGCTGCTATATGTCGACGCAGTCTTAAACCGTTGTTATTGTCACCAATTGTGTCCGCAATAAAATTTGGCGTGTCTTTGTAAAACAGAGCCGATGTCAGATGGCCTCGTTTGGGTTCCTCCCCGTAATTCAACGTGGCTTCGATGTAAGCTCTATAAGGGTAGGTGTTCTCGCTGGGTGTAATCAGCGTGTCGTTCAGTGAAACGTCGACTTGGGAGAATAAACTGTGCAGGTAATAGTTGATCGGGGCCACCTCTGCGTCAGCGGGTAATGCACCGCCATTAGCTAACGTAACTTTGGCGCGCACGTGCAGAAAAGTATTGAACAAATCTAGATATTCCTCACCGTTTCCCGAAATTACAAATTCCACCGGGGCTCCGGGGGCTAAGGCGGCAAACGGATGTATCTCCACAAATTGTCCCTCTTCTACGGCTGTCTGCGTTGGTGGTACGCTAAACAAATCTAGACCACTGTGAAGACATTCGCACGAGTTGGGGTGAATAAGCGCCATCATTCAAATATATCAGAGTACCTTCGCTTCTTCTGGTGAGAATGAGAAGGCCGAGCTCGGTTACGACGTTTTATGCGTTTCGGCTCGCCAGGTGGGGCAGCTCTCGTTTTTATTTTTCTTCTAAGCCCGCTACCCGATTGGTTAGTGGTGAGGTGTTCAACGGCTCCCTGTAATAAACGTTGACCCGACTCCTTGGCTCGTTCACGAAATGCCTCGCCAACATTTCTGCCGGCTAACGCATCGCTCGCGACCTGTAGACCGGTCCCAAGCCCTTCTCTGAGTAAAGCTTTGCCTCCAGTTTTTAACCATGGTAGAACCATACGACCGAGCCCGCCGAAAAAACTACCCAAACTATGCCCTCTTTGACTTCTGCCTCCGATAAACACTGGCATCCCATGGCCAGCTTGGTTGCAGTAAAACTCCTCATACATCTTGGGGTTTCGTCGGATGGGTACGTGTCTCACCATTATGTTTCTAGTCAAAATCAAACCGTCTGTGAGTTCGGAAGTGTAGTGTCAACACCGAAGCTCCGCTAGTGAATGGGATAGTCTTACCCTGATCGTTAGTTAAAAGGATTTCCACCGCGTCAAACGAAAAAACGGCTCAGGGGTACGTAGTGGGGTTTGTCGTAAATCCTGAAAACAGAAGCAGTAGTCCTATCCAAAATAGGCACAATCCGTAACAAAGGGACAGAGGCATCTCCAACCGGTCTCGCCGCTACGAGATCGCAGTACACGTATACATTTTTCATGTTGCTATCCATTTGTACTTCAGTCTCGCCTCGTAGTATTGGGTCGATGTCTGTGGCGAGTGAGGCAGGAAAACCTAACATGTGTTTCAACGTCTCGCTAATTCTAACTTCAACCTCCGGATCATACAGATTCAAGGTGGCCTTATTATTGTTAAAATGGAATCTAACTCGGGCTTTTTCATCCACATCCGTGGCTAAAAGCAAACGATTCAACTCGTCGATCAGCGTGTCGGGTGACGTGTATAGACCAGCAGGTAACGTGAGTAGTATAGACTCATCTTCTTTGTTGGGAAAGTAATGTAACCATACATCATCCTCTAGCACGTTAAAATAACTTTTGGGAAATTGAATCTCAACCAAACCAACCTCATAACGTGAAGTCAAGTCTATAGTCTGTGGCAATTTGACGAAAAAGTGACCGGCGTTATTGTTTGGGTATATTTTCATCGAGGCATTGCTGGGTAAAGTCACGTAAAAACTCATCCTATCTTGGGGTTAGGTAACATGTAACCCAGACAACTGCTCATTAAAGCGATCCAAAACTTGCCGTCTGGTCCCTCTGCGTTGCTCCGACTCAAATTGAATAATGAGACACCGATGACGACATATATAACGATCATCTGACAGATGAAAACGATCTCTAGTCGCGGGACTAGTTTCTCCAAAAAAGGCCAGAACGAGGTTCTCGCGGTTTTGGGAGGGGGTGGCCTCAAAACTGGGGTGCTCACGTCTTCTTCAATATCCATCAGTCTCGATATCTCGCTAGTTGTTTGGACGAAATCCAGCTGTTGAATGACGAGTTATAACCGAACCATTTGACTAAATATTCTTTTACACCCCTGCCACCACGGCGTTCCTCCAAAATGGACTCGATTCGATAAACTATCTTGTCGCCGACTCGTTGCAGCTCTTCTTGGTAAAAAGAACCTTTCAATTCCTCACCCGAATCATCTTTAAGGATGTACGTAACCGGTCTTGTTTGGTTTAGTCGGCTGATCGTAAACAACTCTTCTGTCCACGCCGGCGTATAACCCTTTTTAAAAGTTTGTCTGGCTTGGGCGATCCGCACGCGATCACCAGGTTTAAAATAGACTTTTCTACCGACGACGTCAGGGGTCGAATACAAAGTACGCCACACTTCTTCTTGATTGCTCGGGGTAACTTCCACCGGCGTCATCTTGATACTCCGATGATACGAATAATTGTAGTTGTGGACCAGTTGTTGTATCACGTCGACGTAGCGAAGACTGTTGGTTTTGGTAAAGTAACGCCACGTTTTTTCTTTAAGGGTTCGATTAAACCGTTCGACGATAGCGGCTTTGGTGTCTTCATTCTCCGTAGTGAAGAAATGGACCCCTTCGTTTTTAAGAAACTTTAAGAATGTTTTGTTGACAAACTCACTACCTTTGTCTGTTTGAAAATTTATCGGTTTGCGACTGTTAAAAATTGTCTTTACCGCTGCTACTAACGCTGTCCCAGTCTTGTTTTTCAGAGGAACAGCCCAAGCAAATTTACTAAATACGTCAATACACGTTACTAGATACGAATACCCATCGTTGAATCTTTTTAAACCACGCAAGTCAATTAAATCAGCCTGGAACTGTTGATCGATACCTCCTGCAATGATCGTACGTCGTTTAAATTTTCTGCGCACCGGTTTATGTAGGGTGTAGCTGTCCTGATGGCCTAACCACTCTTCAATTTTTTTACGACTAAGTTTGGTGCTACGTTGCAAGGGGGCGAATCCACCATAAGCTCCAGGGCGTTTTGGATCGTAGTAATGTTGTTTTAAAATCACTTCTTTGGCCTTGCTTCCCACTTTGGCGCCTTTTTCCTTCTTCTGAGAGAATACGACGATGATTCTCGCAATTTACTGATCACCGCCTTTTTTCGATTAGTGGGTGTGACGGGTGGGGACTGAGGTGTTTTGTCCACGACCTCCTCTTTAAGTACAGTGGGTTGTTCGTTGGTTTGTGTTGGTGGTTTAATATCTACGAGCCCTAGAGGTACGTGTCTGTACTGTTCTAGTCGAGTCAAATAACGCTGTAATGTTTGCTGGTAGAATCTAGCCTTGTCACCGATTGGCAGATCTTGTCGATCCAAGACTAGTTGCATTTGAGTGTCCAATTCTCCCAAGTTATCTCTTAGCGCATCGGGTGGTCTATAAGGTTTTTCTAACAAACGAGGATCCATCAAAATCATTTTTTAGCCATCTAAAAGAGTCCTTTTAGTACAGATAGTATTGGTCCAAGCAGAGCAGATAAGAAACCTCCAGATTGTAAAAACTGTTTTCGTCTTTTGAGCGACAATTTCTTCTTGGTAAGTGCTCGCAGGATGTTTTTGTAACGACGCATACGTCTCTTCTGAGGAGGTGTCAGTGTAACGTTACCTTTTAAAACGTTGTGACAACATTCACAGAGTGTTCCTACCAGCTCGGGTGATGCTGTTTTCATAACAGCCTTGATGACTGGTGGTTTGGCTGTACGTAGACATTTTAACATATCAGCATGTTTTTTTACTTTTTCTCCCATCTCGTTACTTGGGTACGTAAACAATTTGTTGCTCCTCTGGGAAGATGCGCGAACGAAGCCTTAGATTATCTGGTGTGTCTTGACGGAGATCGATTAGCAAATACCCGTGCGCAACCGATGTCGCGTCCTTAAAACTATCTTGCACATAGGCAGTCCGACCTGGGTACATCTGTTTGGCTAGATTAACAATCTGCGATCCATCGCGTGGATTTTTGAAAAGTACTATGTAATGAGAATTCAAACTAATGGTTCTGTGTTCTTTGTTCTTGCCAAATAAATTTTGCACCAGATAAAATACGCTTATATTTTTATGATGAGACTTTTTTGTAAATAAACTAGTTACACGTTCATCTGTTTCGTTCATGAGGTCATCGATAATTACCAACCGTCTCTTATCACCTGTCCACTGTTCAATATCGGGCAGTCCTTCAATAAACTGAACTCCAGTCATGGAATTGTATAAAGGTTGCCACTCGGAGTAACAATATAAAATCTCATCGGGTACGACTGTTACCATATCCTTGATATGTGTCTAAAAATGTCTCTCTCTCTCTGTCTCTCTCTCTGTCTTTCCCTCCCTCTCTGTTTCTCTGTCTCTCTGTCTCTTTCTCTCTTTCTCTCTCTCTATCTCTCTCTCTATCGCTCTCTGTCTGTCTCTCTCTCTATATAACTTGACTGTGGAGTTTCCACATTAACAAACTTTATTTGTGACACGGGCAGGTGTATCGAGAAAGAAATGGCATTAGCCGTATTTTAACATCGGTTTATAAAAAAATATCTAAGTATTTTGAAATAAATTGAGACACATTTCTTCTTATCTAAAACATATATATATTAAAAGAGACAGAGAGAGAGAAAGACAGACACATTTTAAAACGGTTTACAAAAAATAAATAGAGTATCTAACAAGTATTTTGAAATAAACAATAAAGTGAGAGAGACAGAGAGAGAGAGACAGAGAGAGAGACAGACAGAGAGAGATAGAGAGAGAGAGAGATAGAGACAGAGATAGAGAGAGAGATAGAGAGAAATATAGAGAGAGATAGAGAGAGAGACAGACAGAGAGCGATAGAGAGAGATAGAGAGAGAGAAAGAGACAGAGAGACAGAGAGAGAGAGAAAGACAGAGAGAGAGAGACAGAGAGAGACATTTTTAGACTAAAACATATATACATTAAAGGAGAGAAAAAAGCTATATAAGAAAACAAAAAAAGAGATATTTATGCTAACTTTTAACACACGAATTTGTTTAAAAGTGTATGTTTTAAATTCCAGGTGTTGTCGTATTCTTGATCAGTGATTCTCACGTTTTTTTTATTCTCAATACATGTCGGTGTCAGTGATTTTTATTCTCACAATGTTTTACACTTCTCAAATTCTTGACCATTGATTCTCACGTTTTTTTATTCTCAATACATGTTGGTATCAGTGATTTTTATTCTCACAATGTTTTACACTTCCCACCTTGTAGATCAGTGATTCTCAAATTCTTGATCAGTGATTGTCACATTTTTTTATTCTCAATACATGTTGGTATCAGTGATTTTTATTCTCACAATGTTTTACACTTCCCACCTTGTAGATCAGTGATTCTCAAATTCTTGATAAGTGATTGTCACATTTTTTTGTTCTCACAATGTGTAGGGTTTTTGATATATAATAACTGGTTGTAAGTGAAAGTTATCATTATTAAATATGGATCCGAGATTCGCACATCCTTTTACATGTTTAATCTCAGGCCCTAGTTCTTGTGGAAAGACTGTTTTTGTCCAGCGTTTCCTAACACATAACAAGGATATGGTAACAGTCGTACCCGATGAGATTTTATATTGTTACTCCGAGTGGCAACCTTTATACAATTCCATGACTGGAGTTCAGTTTATTGAAGGACTGCCCGATATTGAACAGTGGACAAGGTGATAAGAGACGGTTGGTAATTATCGATGACCTCATGAACGAAACAGACGAACGTGTAACTAGTTTATTTACAAAAAAGTCTCATCATAAAAATATAAGCGTATTTTATCTGGTGCAAAATTTATTTGGCAAGAACAAAGAACACAGAACCATTAGTTTGAATTCTCATTACATAGTACTTTTCAAAAATCCACGCGATGGATCGCAGATTGTTAATCTAGCCAAACAGATGTACCCAGGTCGGACTGCCTATGTGCAAGATAGTTTTAAGGACGCGACATCGGTTGCACACGGGTATTTGCTAATCGATCTCCGTCAAGACACACCAGATAATCTAAGGCTTCGTTCGCGCATCTTCCCAGAGGAGCAATAAATTGTTTACGTACCCAAGTAACGAGATGGGAGAAAAAGTAAAAAAACATGCTGATATGTTAAAATGTCTACGTACAGCCAAACCACCAGTCATCAAGGCTGTTATGAAAACAGCATCACCCGAGCTGGTAGGAACACTCTGTGAATGTTGTCACAACGTTTTAAAAGGTAACGTTACACTGACACCTCCTCAGAAGAGACGTATGCGTCGTTACAAAAACATCCTGCGAGCACTTACCAAGAAGAAATTGTCGCTCAAAAGACGAAAACAGTTTTTACAATCTGGAGGTTTCTTATCTGCTCTGCTTGGACCAATACTATCTGTACTAAAAGGACTCTTTTAGATGGCTAAAAAATGATTTTGATGGATCCTCGTTTGTTAGAAAAACCTTATAGACCACCCGATGCGCTAAGAGATAACTTGGGAGAATTGGACACTCAAATGAAACTAGTCTTGGATCGACAAGATCTGCTAATCGGTGACAAGGCTAGACTCTACCAACAAACATTACAGCATTATTTGACTCGACTAGAACAGTACAGACACGTACCTCTAGGGCTCGTAGATATTAAACCACCAACACAAACCAACGAACAACCCACTGTACTTAAAGAGGAGGTCGTGGACAAAACACCTCAGTCCCCACCCGTCACACCCACTAATCGAAAAAAGGCGGTGATCAGTAAATTGCGAGAATCATCGTCGTATTCTCTCAGAAGAAAGAAAAAGGCGCCAAAGTGGGAAGCAAGGCCAAAGAAGTGATTTTAAAACAACATTACTACGATCCAAAACGCCCTGGAGCTTATGGTGGAATCGCCCCCTTACAACGTAGCACCAAACTTAGTCGTAAAAAAATTGAAGAGTG
Organism: Oreohelix idahoensis; assembly: GCA_024509875.1. Lineage (NCBI taxonomy): Eukaryota > Metazoa > Mollusca > Gastropoda > Stylommatophora > Oreohelicidae > Oreohelix > Oreohelix idahoensis. The sequence goes on from JAMPIV010017079.1 coordinate 17,422, forward strand.
GTTAGGCCATCAGGACAGCTACACCCTACATAAACCGGTGCGCAGAAAATTTAAACGACGTACGATCATTGCAGGAGGTATCGATCAACAGTTTCAGGCTGATTTAATTGACTTGCGTGGTTTAAAAAGATTCAACGATGGGTATTCGTATCTAGTAACGTGTATTGACGTATTTAGTAAATTTGCTTGGGCTGTTCCTCTGAAAAACAAGACTGGGACAGCGTTAGTAGCAGCGGTAAAGACAATTTTTAACAGTCCCAAACCGATAAATTTTCAAACAGACAAAGGTAGTGAGTTTGTCAACAAAACATTCTTAAAGTTTCTTAAAAACGAAGGGGTCCATTTCTTCACTACGGAGAATGAAGACACCAATCGAACCCTCAAAGAAAAAACGTTTCGTTACTTTACCAAAAAGTTTCCAAAGGTTGTTATTGCCGGGAGTTGTAGTGAGGATAAGCTCTCACTGCAGATAAAATACTTCTATGGCACGCGCCTCAAACAGCCTCTGACAACCAAGTCCAGCTCCCGGCCTTCACGTGTGGCTCAATTTGAGCCCGGCGGAACTGTTTCCACTGACGGGATAAGGGGCAAAGGCGAGCGACTGGCGCCTTAAAACCAGCAGCTTCGGGCAGATAGGGCTCGTGATCCTTGGTTGGTAGCTTATCTAAGAGAAGGAACTCTGAATTCAAACCACCGCTGCCTTGCGGGAATATCCATTTGTGGAATTGGCTTCGGGAGTAAACCCTGAGGATAAATCCGGAGTCGGAGTCCCTAAGGCAGTCTAATGTTGATTCGACATTATTCTGGCAACTCCTGCGACATGGCTGGTACCAAACTGTATCGGCTACTGCCGTTCCTTTGGATCTACCGGCTGTGTGGAGAGGGGGAACATGCTGCATGGGCAACAGCTTGATCTCCATATAACTGTGCCCAAGCTCGCGCCCTGGAGAGGACACTCCAGCTTCACCCTATAGGTGTCGGCAAAACACGGGAAGTAGCAGTTACCGGTTATAAGCATGTTGCCCAATTGGCGTAGGGCATGGCGCCAGGGGCTACTTCCGACAGTGGGAGAGGTTCTAGGATCTCACTGGACAGCTACCGCCCGCTTCAAGCTGGGCAGCCCCCAGTCAATAAGGTGTTGTCCCGCTACTGTCTGCTTTCCCCATTGGGTGCATGGGGATTAGGGTCAAACCCGAACTGTGGACAGAAAATTTTGCACCAAGCAATTATCGAAAAAATAGAAATAAGCAAACTCTCAGATTGGGATGCTAGAACGTCCGGACTATGTTGACTGGACTATCCGAAAACCTACAGGATGTAAACGATGTAAGGAAGACAGCCGTAATTAATGATGAGCTTAAACGACTTCAGGTGGATATAGCTGCACTTCAGGAAACGCGCCTGGCGGACTCTGGAACGGTGAGCGAGAAGGACTACACATTTTATTGGCAAGGGAAAGATCTTAATAAAGCTAGAGAACACGGAGTCGGTTTTGCGGTCAAAAAATCGCTAACTTACATGGTTGAACCAGGCGAGAATGGATCAGAACGCCTGTTAACGCTCCGCCTGCAAACTAGCACAGGTCCCATCACCCTTGTCAGTGTGTATGCTCCTACTCTGTACTCTGCCTCAGAAGCTAAAGATGAGTTCTACGAGAATCTAGCAGCAGTAATCAAAAGCATACCTAGGCAAGAACAGCTTGTTCTCCTTGGTGACTTTAACGCTAGAGTGGGTGCCGATAATGTTTCATGGCCTTCATGTCTGGGCAGGTTTGGTATTGGCAAGATGAATGAAAATGGACAACGGCTCTTAGAGTTGTGCGTCCACCATGATCTCTGCGTGACCAACACCTACTTTCAGACAAAACCCCAGCATAAGGTGTCATGGAGACACCCACGATCCAAGCACTGGCACCAACTTGACCTGATTCTCGTCAGAAGGCCACTCCTCAGGTCTGTGCTCTCCACGCGCTCGTACCATAGTGCAGACTGTGACACAGATCACTCCTTGGTTTGCTGCAAAATCAGAGCACAACCAAGAAAACTCTGTCGTGTCAGACATGAAGGGAAACCACGCATTGTTACCAGCAAGATGTCAGACCCTTTCATGATCGCTCAATTCACTGCGACCTTCAAGAAAGTGCTCAGTAACCCTCAGCATGGTGATACTATTACAGAGAACTGGGAGCATCTACGGAACACCATTCAAAGTACTGCACTTGCCACCTTTGGTAAGAAAACAGCAAAGTCAAATGACTGGTTTGACGCTTCATCAGATGTGATGGCACCTGTTATTGAAGCTAAGCGCAGTGCTATGAATGAATACAAACATTCACCGAGTGCCAGAACCCTACAGATCCTGAGGGCTACGAGAAGCAAAGTTCAACAAACTGCTCGACGCTGTGCAAATGACTATTGGCTCCAGCTCAGTGAGAGCATCCAGATCGCAGCGCAAACAAGCAACATTAGACAAATGTATGACGGTATAAGATGAAAAACCTATGGCAAGGCACAAGCAAAGAAACAAAGTTACAACTGATCAGAGCATGTATATTCCCAGTAGCAACATACGGCTGCGAGACTTGGACACTCAATAAAACAGTTGCAAAAAAGATTACATCATTCGAAATGAAATGCTACAGAAGGATGTTGAGAATACCCTGGACAGAAAAAAAGACCAACAGAGAAGTACTGCACTCACTAAATGTACAGGAACATTGGCTCCTAAATACTATCGCAATAAGGAAGCTGAAATTTTTCGGTCATATAAAAAGACATAATAGTCTGGAAAAAACAGTGATGGAAGGCATGGTCCCTGGAAAAAGGGGAAGGGGTCGACCTAGACGACGGTGGACCCAGGACATCACAGAGAGTCTGAACTTGTCTTTGGCTGATGCAGGTCGACTTGCCCAGAATCGTGATGCGTTCAGAGCAGCTGTAATGGAGACAACGTTCTGGAAAGAATACGTCACATGATGATGACGGTATAAAGAAAGCACTTGGCCCCCATAAAAGTAAGACGGCACCGCTAAAAACCATCAGCGGAGAGAAGCTAACCGATAAGGGTAAGCAGATGGAGAGGTGGGTCGAGCACTACTCTGAGCTTTACGCTAGAGACAATACCGTTACGCCTGCAGCCCTTGATGCTGTCAATAGTCTGCCAACTATGGAGGAGCTGGATGCCGAACCAACATTAGAGGAACTCAGTAAGGCCATTGATAATTTGGCCTCTGGCAAAGCACCAGGCAGTGATGGGATTCCTCCTGATTTAATCAAATGCTGTAAGAGCACGCTATTACATCCCCTGCATAGGATGCTGTGCCAGTGCTGGGAAGAGACAACTATTCCTCAAGACATGCGAGATGCCAAGATTGTAACACTGTATAAAAAATAAAGGAGACAGAAGTGATTGCAATAACTACAGAGGCATCTCTCTTCTTAGTATTGTTGGTAAGGTTTTTGCCAAAGTCATCTTAATGCGACTACACAAGTTAGCTGAGCGCATATATCCAGAGGCACAGTGTGGATTCCGAGCTGGCAGATCAACAACGGACATGATCTTCTCTCTCCGCCAGCTTCAGGAAAAATCAAGAGAGCAGAAAAGACCATTATATATCGCCTTTATAGACCTCACAAAAGCATTCGACCTGGTTAGTAGGGATGGACTCTTTAAAATCCTCCTGAAAATAGGCTGCCCTTCTAAAATGCTGGAAATGATAAAGTCATTCCATGACGACATGAAGGGAACAGTCCAATATGCTGGAAGCACGTCACAGCCCTTTGATATACGAAGTGGCGTTAAACAAGGCTGTGTTCTGGCTCCGACCCTCTTCGGAATCTTCTTTGCCTTACTCTTGAAACATGCATTCAGAGATGCAACTGAAGGAATATGCCTTCACACTAGGTCAGATGGCCATCTGTTTAATCTTTCAAGGCTGAAGGCAAAAACAAAAATCAGAAGGGTCACTATAAGAGACTTGTTGTTCGCTGATGATGCTGCAGTCGTCACTCAAAGCCAACAGGAGCTTCAGAGCTTGATGAATCGCTTCACTAAAGCATGCAAGGACTTTGGCCTCAAAATAAGTCTAAAGAAAACGAATGTGCTGAGTCAGGATGTGGGTGCTGCACCAGTTATCACTATCGATAACTATGAATTGGCAGTGGTGCACCACTTCACATACCTAGGGTCTACCATCAATGAAAAACTCTCACTGGATACAGAAATCGACAGCCGCATTGGCAAAGCTGCAGCTACCTTTGCCCGCCTCACATCGCGTGTTTGGGGAAACTCTAAACTCACAATGAAGACCAAAGCTGCGGTATATAATGCCTGCGTCACCAGCACACTCCTATATGGCAGCGAGACCTGGACGACCTATGCTAAGCAAGAAAGAAGGCTCAATACCTTCCATTTGCGGTGTCTACGCCGCATCCTCGGCATCTCGTGGAAAGATAAAGTGACAAATGTCGAGGTGTTGTCACGTGCTGGCCTTCAAAGTATGTATACGCTGCTTAGACAGCGCAGACTTCGCTGGCTTGGCCATGTTCGCCGCATGGAAGATGGTCGCATCCCAAAAGATATCTTCTACGGACAATTAGCAGATGGCAAGAGAACAGTTGGGCGACCACAGCTGAGGTTCAAAGATGTGTGCAAGAGAGATATGAGGGCACTGGACATGGATCCAGCAACATGGGAGGATGAAGCTGCCGATCGCACTAAGTGGCGATGCTATTTACGGCACCACCTCAGATTGGGCGAAGAGAGGCTCACAAAAGAAGCAGAGGTGAGGAGAAAACGTCAAAAGGAGCACCAGGAAAATAAGCAGTTGAGGGCTGTCACCTCAGGGGCGCATTCCCATAGTCAGTTATGACTGAAGGGGCTATTATTATTATTATTATATTATTACTTTACCAAAACCAACAGTCTACGCTACGTCGACGTGATACAACAACTGGTCCACAACTACAATTATTCGTATCATCGGAGTATTAAGATGACGCCGGTGGAAGTTACCCCGAGCAATCAAGAAGAAGTGTGGCGTACTTTGTATTCGACCCCTGACGTCGTCGGTAGAAAAGTCTATTTTAAACCTGGTGATCGCGTGCGGATCGCCCAAGCCAGACAAACTTTTAAAAAGGGTTATACGCCGGCGTGGACAGAAGAGTTGTTTACGATCAGCCGACTAAACCAAACAAGACCGGTTACGTACATCCTTAAAGATGATTCGGGTGAGGAATTGAAAGGTTCTTTTTACCAAGAAGAGCTGCAACGAGTCGGCGACAAGATAGTTTATCGAATCGAGTCCATTTTGGAGGAACGCCGTGGTGGCAGGGGTGTAAAAGAATATTTAGTCAAATGGTTCGGTTATAACTCGTCATTCAACAGCTGGATTTCGTCCAAACAACTAGCGAGATATCGAGACTGATGGATATTGAAGAAGACGTGAGCACCCCAGTTTTGAGGCCACCCCCTCCCAAAACCGCGAGAACCTCGTTCTGGCCTTTTTTTTTGGGAAACTAGTCCCGCGACTAGAGATCGTTTTCATCTGTCAGATGATCGTTATATATGTCGTCATCGGTGTCTCATTATTCAATTTGAGTCGGAGCAACGCAGAGGGACCAGACGGCAAGTTTTGGATCGCTTTAATGAGCAGTTGTCTGGGTTACATGTTACCTAACCCCAAGATAGGATGAGTTTTTACGTGACTTTACCCAGCAATGCCTCGATGAAAATATACCCAAACAATAACGCCGGTCACTTTTTCGTCAAATTGCCACAGACTATAGACTTGACTTCACGTTATGAGGTTGGTGTGGTTGAGATTCAATTTCCCAAAAGTTATTTTAACGTGCTAGAGGATGATGTATGGTTACATTACTTTCCCAACAAAGAAGATGAGTCTATACTACTCACGTTACCTGCTGGTCTATACATGTCACCCGACACGCTGATCGACGAGTTGAATCGTTTGCTTTTAGCCACGGATGTGGATGAAAAAGCCCGAGTTAGATTCCATTTTAACAATAATAAGGCCACCTTGAATCTGTATGATCCGGAGGTTGAAGTTAGAATTAGCGAGACGTTGAAACACATGTTAGGTTTTCCTGCCTCACTCGCCACAGACATCGACCCAATACTACGAGGCGAGACTGAAGTACAAATGGATAGCGACATGAAAAATGTATACGTGTACTGCGATCTCGTAGCGGCGAGACCGGTTGGAGATGCCTCTGTCCCTTTGTTACGGATTGTGCCTATTTTGGATAGGACTACTGCTTCTGTTTTCAGGATTTACGACAAACCCCACTACGTACCCCTGAGCCGTTTTTCGTTTGACGCGGTGGAAATCCTTTTAACTAACGATCAGGGTAAGACTATCCCATTCACTAGCGGGGCTTCGGTGTTGACACTACACTTCCGAACTCACAGACGGTTTGATTTTGACTAGAAACATAATGGTGAGACACGTACCCATCCGACGAAACCCCAAGATGTATGAGGAGTTTTACTGCAACCAAGCTGGCCATGGGATGCCAGTGTTTATCGGAGGCAGAAGTCAAAGAGGGCATGGTTTGGGTAGTTTTTTTTCGGCGGGCTCGGTCGTATGGTTCTACCATGGTTAAAAACTGGAGGCAAAGCTTTACTCAGAGAAGGGCTTGGGACCGGTCTACAGGTCGCGAGCGATGCGTTAGCCGGCAGAAATGTTGGCGAGGCATTTCGTGAACGAGCCAAGGAGTCGGGTCAACGTTTATTACAGGGAGCCGTTGAACACCTCACCACTAACCAATCGGGTAGCGGGCTTAGAAGAAAAATAAAAACGAGAGCTGCCCCACCTGGCGAGCCGAAACGCATAAAACGTCGTAACCGAGCTCGGCCTTCTCATTCTCACCAGAAGAAGCGAAGGTACTCTGATATATTTGAATGATGGCGCTTATTCACCCCAACTCGTGCGAATGTCTTCACAGTGGTCTAGATTTGTTTAGCGTACCACCAACGCAGACAGCCGTAGAAGAGGGACAATTTGTGGAGATACATCCGTTTGCCGCCTTAGCCCCCGGAGCCCCCGGTGGAATTTGTAATTTCGGGAAACGGTGAGGAATATCTAGATTTGTTCAATACTTTTCTGCACGTGCGCGCCAAAGTTACGTTAGCTAATGGCGGTGCATTACCCGCTGACGCAGAGGTGGCCCCGATCAACTATTACCTGCACAGTTTATTCACCCAAGTCGACGTTTCACTGAACGACACGCTGATTACACCCAGCGAGAACACCTACCCTTATAGAGCTTACATCGAAGCCACGTTGAATTACGGGGAGGAACCCAAACGAGGCCATCTGACATCGGCTCTGTTTTACAAAGACACGCCAAATTTTATTACGGACACAATTGGTGACAATAACAACGGTTTAAGACTGCGTCGACATATAGCAGCTGGTTCTCAGGAGATTGATATGATGGGTCGTTTACATTCAGATATCTTTGCTCAAGATCGTTACCTTTTAAATGGTGTGACAGTTAAAGTAAAACTCACCCCGTCTAAAGATGCCTTCAACGTGCTGGGACACGACCCCACCGCTGGATATAAATCTATTATAACTTATGCGGCCTTGGTTGTCCGGAAAGCTAAATTAAATCCTGCCGTCTCGCTAGCCCACGAGAAAGCCTTGGTGCGAGGTAATGCCAAGTACCCCTTGAAACGCGTTGTGCTAAAAACTTTCTCTATCCCTAGAGGTATGCTATCGCACATGCAGGATAATCTGTTTCTCAGTCAAACACCTACACGGATCGTGATTGGACTAGTCACTTCGTCCGCTTTTAACGGGTCGTACACGGCTAATCCGTTCAATTTCGCTACCTTTGGTCTGATATATTTGAACGTCAGCGCGGACGGCAGAACCGTCAGTGGCAAGCCTTTGTCCATGGATTATGAACACAACCAGTACGTGAGAGCCTTCTTCGCGACGAATCTAGCTATGGGCCTGGTTGGTAAAGACGCCGGCAACGACCTCGAGTATAGACATTTTAAATACGGTTACGCCTTATACGCCTTTGACCTCACCCCCAGTCTACTAGACGGTGACCAGTTTGAGATGGCCAAGTCGGGCCCAGTCTCAGTAGAACTTAAATTCGCCGAGGTCACACCCGAACCATTACAGGTTCTCGTCTACGCCGAGCAAGACTCGATCTTGGAGATCTCGAAATCGCGCCAAGTTTTGACAGACTACACCACTTAAACAATGAACACAGACGAGATACGCACCATCCTCCTGTCGGACATATTTGTTAAACGAACTGGGCTCGTTAAAGTGTTAGCTCGTGACCAATTACCTCTACGCATCGATCCGACCAAGACGGCTGCTTTCGTCATCAACACTGATCCTAGCTATCGCCCCGGTGACCACTGGGTCGCCCTATATTATAACGGACTTGGTACTTTTGAATATTTTGATTCTTTTGGCCTACCACCTACACACTCGGACTTGATTAATTTTATAGCCAGAAACTCTACTCGACCTGTTAACTACAACGCCAGACATTTACAAGATGTAGTCACCAACGTTTGCGGGCTCTACGCCATTTATTTCATCTTGATCAAAACACGAGGTGGTACTATGCAGCGGGTCCTACTACCATTTTCGGCTAGACAACACGCCAACGATCGATTAATTACGCGCTTAGTCAGACCCTGGCTAGTGAAACTCAACCATACTTTGATAAACATGAGACGAAATTAATAGACAGGTGTATTTTTTCCCTCACGACAATACAGCCATGTGTCATTGTTCCCACGCAATACAGCGACGAATCACGTCCTACCTAACACACGCTCGATGTTCGACGAATCAAATCCTAGCTAGGGCACGCTTAAAAAACCCAGATTATACGATATAAACACTTGGAAGACACTTTATTAACACACTAGATACATCTCGTTGAAAATGACTGCTCCCACCAACTGGGTCTACATCAAGAGAAGTGATGAAATGCTTAAACCTTTGGCTAGTGGTCTGAAGGCTGCGTCTGTAAGTGTTTACCGAGGCCAACCTTTACTGCACGTGCGAAGATATTTTGGTGAATCCTACCTCAAATTTCCTACCATACACGGCATTACGTTAACTCGATCCGAGTTTGAACATTTCTTAACGTTACAGAGTGAAATCCTCGCCGAATTTGACCGATTACAGCCACCAAGCACGGATACCTATCCAGCTACGGGTACCACGTTTGATCAGTACATCAATTCCAGCTGTTACCAACCAATAGAACCGAGTTGGTTTCCTAGCACAGACCTGGCCGATGTCCTACCCCCGAAGAAGCCTTCCACTAACCTGTTTGACGAAATCAGGATATCTAAATGCCCGATATCACCAGAACCTAGTTAGTTTCCCACCACAGACCTACCCGATGTCCCTAATCCACCACAGAAGAAGAAGAAGCCTACCAAGCGGCTGAGAGTTGTCCTTTAGTATTTGAAAAAATAAAAACTATATTAACTAAAACGCTTTTTTGTTACCTATATATCGTCTAATTGTTTGTCTAACTGTTTGTATGTCTCAATATATGTCTAAATATAACGTATACATATCGTCTTCGTGTTATGTAAATATATATCGTCTAAATATATATCTTCCTATTGTCTCCCTATTATCTAAAAGTCTCAACGACTTCTTGTTTGTCTAACACAGCCACTACCTAAGTTGGCTATACTAAAAACAATACAACCATCTTGCAACATTTTCCTTATATAAACATCGTCTTCTTGTTATCTCAAGTCCGCCATCTTGCCCCGCCTCTTCTTGTTATCTAAAAATAACCTCCCCTTGTTAGCTCAAGTCCGCCATCTTGCGCCGCCTGAATGCGCTTATATAAAAGTCACGCGCCGCCTGGCGTTTTTGCTATATAAAAGTCACGCGCCGCCTGCGCGCCGCCTGAATACTACCTAACTTGCGCATTCCCTACTACTGACACCTAATGCATTGATCCCAAACTAAAAAAAAAAAAAAACAACAAACAAAACAATGTATTGAAGTAGTAAAACTTGAATGGGCCCTCTAATTATAGATAGAAGAAAACACTGGTCTGTTCTTAAGAATATCTTTCAGAACTTACATGCTTCAGATTTGAAATGTTGATTCCTGTGACATCACTGTAGACCTCAGCAACATCAGGAAAATAATTGACTTTACCACTGTGTTTACTGTTGTGAGCTAAAACATAGACACATTATATATTTACTCTCCAACTGGTAAAATGTTAACAAAATAGACCCATATAATCTCCTCCAGGATGTTCATCGGTTTCACCGTCGCATGAGGCTGAAGTTCCATTTTAGACAGGAAGACAGCACTCCGCAGTCTCAGGCTGAATCCGACATCTTCGCACGTTTTACTCACTCTATGAAACCTTCCTTTACACCTAAACCTGGGGCTTCTCATGCCTTGGACCTGTATATCAAGAACACCATCCATGACATTCAGCAGCTCTGCCCTCGTAGATTGCATTATTCCAATCTCACTTCTGCAGAGTTCCGTGCTCTCTCCCTTCTTCGCCGTAGAGACGACATTGTCATCAAACCGACTGACAAGGGAGGAGCCATTGTCGTCTGGCAGAAGGACTTATACCTAAGTGAAGGTAAAAACCAGTTGACCAGTGGTTCTTTTTACAGGACCAGCGATGCAACTGTCTCCAACAATCGCATTGTATACAACACTATTAAACAGCTCATCACCAGTAATGCTCTTCCTCCCCACGCATCTCATCGTAGGATTCATGAAAGTTCTTTGGCCAAGCCTGTATTCTACATGCTCCCCAAAATTCATAAGATCGACAACCTTGGTAGACCTACTGTCTCGGCCTGTTCCTGTCCTACTGAGCACATTTCTGACTTCCTCGATAGCATTTTCCAGCCTATCGTTGAGAATCTTCCCTCCTTTGTCAAAGACACTAATCATGCACTTTTAACTTTCTCCTCTGTCCGACTATCAGCAGACCGCTCTGTTGCTGTCTAAATTTAAAGACATCAACTCGTTTAATATTTGTTGATGATCTAAGAAAGAGAACTGTTTATTTAAGTTTGTGACAAGTTGATTTGTGGTTATCTTCCCTTGTCTTATTGATAGATGTTGACCTGTCTTAAATAGTTGTCAGGTCTTAAGTCTCTATTCATATGACCATATTCGGAGCTCTTTGCCTCTCGTTTGGCGGAAACGCCCTGGTCTAGATTAGTTTCGCTCAGGTCGGTGCTGTCTGCACATGCGCAAGATTTTGGCGCAAAGACCGAGAGACTTCCGGGTTATCAGTGTACCTTGGGGCTTCTAGAGCGGACGTGCCGGTCCGTAGATTCTCTCTGCCAAGTTTTGATGGGGATTTGGAAGTTCTGTGAATGACTGATTTGTCATTCTTCCTTCCCTAAGTGATTCTTTATGCCAGGAATGGTAGTGTTGTGATTCCTTATGTTTTGAGGATTCTATAAAAGGTAACACAGATACATTTCTTGATCTTTCGTTCGATTAGATCACAAAGGTACTTTCATTGCTTGAAGGCGACATAGTGAGTGAAGCTCACAGTGATATATTATATAGTACCCCAGTATGGGTGCATGTTGAAGAAACCAAGACTAAGATGTCTTTTGGATGTATAAAAGCTCAGAGAATTAACTTTATGTAATCCGCAATGCAGGCGGTATGATTGGCAGAAATATATGTACACAGAAATATATATATATATGAACAAAGGTTACCTGATTATCGAGGCCCGCTACCTGCGGCCTGATACTGTCGCCACAAGAGGCCCGTTGTTACGGCCGATAGTCTTCACCAGAAGAAGTACTGGCATGTGATGCCAGATGGAGTCTTTGACATATGATTATACCAGTTCATAGACTTTGCTGTTAAGCAACTGGAACCGCCTTTATTGTGCGGTATATTTGTTAAAGGACTGCCTGACGCGTTTAGTCAGCGGCCCTGAGCTACAGTATGGAAGAACGTAGATTGTCAAGCCAGCTCTACTAGCATCTTATACATGAGCTATCCAAGATTTATGATGCTAGATGTTTATGATCATTACCACACATGAAATGTCCATGATCCTTGTTCAATTGACTGTGTCGTCTATCAACGTATGTTCCGTAATAAATGTTTGAAGAAAAGTCATCTGTATCAACTACATTTATGACTTCTACTTGTGGTGGGGTGAGATTGGTGTGCAACTACATAAAAGCCTATACGACTTCGTATGCACGATCTATTGATATCTACATACACACCTACACTCTCAACCACACCCTATTACGAGCATTACACTCCTGGGAAGCTGTACATTGTTTGAGTGTCTGTTTTGTTACATCCTGTCAGCGCCTCAATATTTGGTGACCTAAATACACAACATTACACTGTCCAGGCACGACATGACCTTACCCACAAAACAGCATTTAACAATCTGGTAGGCCAGATTTGTGGGTCTTTCAACATAACATTGTGGAGTGTCAGCTACGCAGAGAACAGTACTAAGTAGGTCAACGCTTTATACTGCTTCATGGACCACAGCTGCTTATGAAGTCGATTTACGCTGTTCTACAAAAGTAAACACCCCTTCAGCACTTTGACAGTCATCTATGGGCATACGTGCTTACGTTCAAGTCAAGTTGTCTACGTTCAAGCTCAGGTTGTAAACATTTCAAGCCATTGTTTACTTACTTAAGTCTACACATATCGACGTTGGATCTTCCGATCTCAACTGGTGTCGAGTATGATTTTGTAGCTACACTTTAGAGACTTCTACCTGTTGTCAAGTTACGGTGACCTTCAACGGTGGATCGTCTGCCATTGTTGTTTACAGTTGTACTGCATTGAACTGCATCTTTGCGGTGGTTGAGGATTGTGCTTGAGATAAGTGGCCTTTTTATGTGTTAAACTGTGCCTCTATTTGTGTTTAACTGAGCCTTCCTCTATACACAGTCTTTATAATTTGTAGTTACATATTACATGCATTCTGTGTTTACATGTTTTTTGTTTACGTGTTATATTAGTGTGTTCATCTCTGCGGGTTCAAGGTTGGGCGGTGTCTTTCAGTAGAATCTCCCACTTAATCGAGGGTCTACTGTAAGCGTGTCTTTAGGGACTGTGCATATTTCCCACAGTGGAAATTGCTTGCGACATTTGTTGCTATTTTTGTTTAGGTGTGACGAGGTGTCCTTTTCATCGCTGTTTATGTCATATTTTTCGGTTCTTTAGTTTATTTCATTTGTTTTTAATTGTCTGCCTCCTCTTCCTTTCATTTATTTCTATACATCTTTTTGTTTATAACAGTGTTTTCATTCGTTTTGTTTAAATTTCTCGCAGTTATCATTGCAATTTTTTTTGCAACATTTGATTTAGTTAAGCTTTAATTTTGATTTGACTTCTGCGAATGTTTTCGGTTGTCCAGATGCTTGTCTTTGTTTAGTCAATGTTATATATTGTTGTTATATACAGTCTACATATATACTTGGTCATGCACTATCATTAATATGATTCACTTTAGATATAGATGGTGATTGATGGTGATATTACTATAGAGAAACAAGGTAATTATACAAAGTCTTTGTTAAAGACTTGTACCCCACTGAGATTGGGATAAAGTATATTATTATTTCAGTGTTATTGATAGCACATTATTAGACAGAATGTCTACATTGGACTACTTTATCAAGCAAGGGATAGCCCTTGGCAAAACTGATGAGAAATTGGAAGAGTTTGCACTTACTCAATATTCCAAAGCACAGAGGGCTGAAGAGAAAAAGATGCAATTACAGATGGACAGAGAATCTGAGGAGAAAAAAATCCAGATGCAGCTAGAAGCTGAAGAGAAAAAGTTACAGCAGGAAAGAGAATTTGAAGAGAAAAGATTACACAGAGAATCTGAGGAGAAAAAAATGCAGATGCAGCTAGAAGCTGAAGAGAAAAAAGTTACAAAGAGAAGCTGAAGAGAAAAAGTTACAAAGAGAAGCTGATGAGAAAAAAATGCAGCTAGAGGCTGATGATAAAAGATTACAGAGAGAACATGAACAAAAACTCTTAGTTTTGGAGATAGAGAAATTAATGGTGATGAATATGGGCAGTTCTCAAGCAACTTCTAGTAGGACAAATGCTAATACTTATAAGGTAAAATTACCTCCTTTCAATAGTGCAAAAGACGATATAACGTTCTATCTTGATAGATTTGAACTCACATGCGTATCGCATAAGGTGGATAAGGAACAATATGTCGGTCAACTATTAGAAATACTTACAGGTGAACCATTAAGTACTATAATGGCAATAGATTAACCTGACAAGACTAACTATGAGGTTGTTAGAGCAACATTGTTGAAGAGATATCAACTTAAAGAAGACGATTACCGTCTTCGTTTTAAGACTATGTTGCCAGAAACTGGAGTAGAGTTCTCAGACTTTATTACGAAGATACGTCTTACTTTCAATCGATGGATTGAACTGTCGAAGACTGAAAAGACATATGAAGCACTTATTGACTTGTTACTTAGGGGCAAAGTAATGTCATCGGTTAATGAGTCCTTTTTGGTCTTTATACATGAACGAAAACCTAAAAACATAAAAGACATGGAACAATATTGTTGCCAGTATGTCACTGCACACCCGCAACAAACGATTAGGAACTCTAAGGTTAAAGAAGGTTTGCCAGTGGCTTCTGTGACACCATATGGTGCTAAGTTTCAGGGTAAATTTAAAGGTAATCAACGCAACTTTGATAAGAAAAGTAAGCGTAATTTCGGACAGGATCAAGGTGATCCATCCCATAGAGGTTCGTCTTCATCGAATTGGAGGCGATCTGACAGCCCTCATAATTTTGGTTACAACAAATTTGGAAACTTCCGCAGGGGTAACCACAATAGAAAGTATCCTAGCTTTAATAATTCTTCAGGAAGACAGCAATACCAATCTAGTAGATATTCTAATCAAGGTGTAAATCACAATCACGATGGTGAAAACTGCGGTTCAAACAAGAACAATAGTGGCAAAAGGTCAAATGACAATAATTCCAGAGGACATAATAGTCGGGGTAGATGGCAACACAACAATAATAGATCATGTCATCATGCTAACTGTGCTCAACAAGAGTCACATGTAGTTAGTAATGAATCTAATAATAATAAAGCTAACCCTAGTGCTGTCACATGTTCTGCCTTCGATTATGGGAGAGCATCTCAATGCCCTCAGTGCACTACTTTGTTTGAACCTACTACTATATCTACCTTGAGTTGTGGTCATCCTCTTCCCGCTCTTCCTGCTGCAGCGGCGCATGACGGGAGAGGATCTCTTATCCTACATAAGGGTCTAGTGAATAACAATCCAGTCTCAGTCCTCTTTGATTCTGGATGCACTACTATTGGAGTTAGACAATCTCTTACATATCCTTCCTGTGCCACTGGAAAAGTGGTCAAATGTGTAACATTTGGTGGCACAGTAGAAAAATATTCGACTGCTATCATCCACATAGCTACTCCCTTCTTTACGGGAGATGTCCACGCGTGTCTGCTACCGAATCCAATTGCGGATCTTATCATCGGACGTTTACATGGGGTTAAGGAGTGTACCCCGCAGCAGATTATTGCTTGGGAAGAGCAAAATATGGAAGCTGCTAATGCAGTTGTCACGAGAGCGCAGCCTCAGAATATGCCTCAGACTTCATCGACCGAAGGTGATGAAGTACTTGATCAAAATGATCATTCCGTGATTTTGCGTGACTCTTTCATAAAAGGTCAAGAAGAGGACACTTCTTTAAAAAAAAATTCTTCCTTCTGGTTAAAAAAATGGTGATCCTAATCAGAACACAAATCACAAATCTTGGATCACTGTGAAGAATTTCATAATTGTGCGTATGGTACATCACTCAGACATGTCTATACATTCCCAAATTCTTGTTCCGAAAGACATGAGAGTTAGAATACTGCAACATGCTCACGACTCCCAATGCGCTGGTCATATGGGATTTTCACGTACTAAGTCGAGAGTTCTTGCGGCTTTCTTTTGGCCATTCGTAAACAGAGACATGCGTCTTTACTGTCGCTCGTGTAAAGTATGTCAGGAAGTCAAATCGAAAGGTCCTCGCCATGCAGCACCTATCCAGGCTGCGGACATTCCTATCCGTCCGTTTCAAAAGATGGCAATAGATATCATTGGTCCTTTTAAAATCAAATCAACCAGAGGACATCAATTTATTCTTACATGTGTTGACATGTGTACTCGATGGCCAGAGGCCATACCTCTTAAGAGCATTTCTACTGCCGATATTGCAGACGCTCTTTGGCTGATATTTTCACGGTTGGGATTCCCTAGGGAAATCTTGTCAGACCATGGCACCCAACTGATATCTGACACAATGTCACAAGTGATGTCTACTCTTAATATTAAGAGGTTACTGAGTAGTATTTATTATCCGATGTCTAATGGGTTAGTCGAACGCCTCAATAAAACCCTCAAAAATTTACTTGGGAAGATTACTGAGGATCATCCTCAGGATTGGGACAGAGTTTTACCCGCTGCTCTCTTCGCATACAGAGAGGGTCCTAATGAACACACCGGGTTTTCTCCCTTTGAGCTCGTCTTTGGCGCGCGTCCGCGCGGTCCAATGTCCTTGCTTCACGATCTCATAGCTGCCGATGATATCAGTGATGACACACAATCTTCGTACGAATATGTCATTGCACTAAGGCAGATTAGCAACTTCTGCTTCTGAATTTGCGAAGGAAAAAGCAAGGCAATTCGCAAATAAAAATAGATGCCTACGTCACCTTTGTCCTGGAGACAAAGCATGCGTATTACTTCCTTCCAGGGAAAATAGACTTCTCATTGGTTGGAAAGGTCCTTTTATGATTGTCTCTAAAATTTCTGATGTCGACTATGCTGACGAGATAGACGGAAAGCATAAAACTTTTCACATAAATATGCTTACGGAGTTTTATGAACGTCCAGGGTACTTACAACCGATCTTTCAAGCGACGGACGACACTTTAGTCCCTCGTGGTCATTACTCATCTCTGTCGGTCATACAGGATGAAGAATCTACTTTCTCTGACGTTAACCTTCCTCTCCCAATGATTCCACTTCACTCTACGGAATCGTGGAAAAATGTTGCAATTTCACCTAAATTGTCGAATTAGGAACAGCTACAAATCTCTTCCATGTTACAAACATTTCAGGATGTTCTCAAGGACATTCCTGGACACACTACTGTCATTGAACATGACATAGTACTTACTGACCATACTCCTATCAGGGTCAGACCTTACCCTATTCCTCTTCATTTCCAAACACAAGTCGAGAAAGAATTGGATGAAATGATACAGTTGGGTATAATTGAACCATCCAATTCGGCATACTCGTCATCTATGGTTATTGTTCGAAAGAAAGGCAATAACATACGCCTTTGAGTCGATTACCGTAAACTAAATCAAGTAACGAAGGTCGATGCTGAACCTATGCCTCTGTTAGATGAACTACTTACTAGACTTTCTAACTCTCGTTTCTTCACAAAACTCGACTTGTCAAAAGGTTACTGGCAAGTGCCTCTAACGGAACGAGCCAAACCTTTAACTGCTTTCTCTACACCTAGGGGTCTGTTCCAATGGAACTTCATGCCTTTTGGCCTTATGAATGCCCCAGCTACATTCGTACGCATGATGCGTCGAATACTGTCATATCGTTCTGATGTTATTGCATACTTGGACGATATCTGTCTTTTCAGCGATTCTTGGGAAGATCATTATTTGGGATTATATGAACTGTTGTCTACTCTACGCGAACATAATTTGACAGCTAAACCCTCTAAAGGCTATGTTGGGTTTAGTGAGATTTCTTTTCTTGGTCACCGTGTTGGTCATGGTCTCTTGAAGACAGAAGACCACAATACTTCTAAGATACTAAACATCACTATTCCTAAAAGTAAGAAACAGATCCGTAGTCTCTTAGGCCTAATACAGTTCTACGGAAGATTCATTCCGAATCTTTCCTCTATTACGGCACCACTCTCAACCCTATTGAAAAAAGGGTCTCCTAATATGGTGCGCTGGTCCCAAGAATGCCAATCCTCATTGGATCAGATTAAGTCATTATTCTCATCTCCTCCTATTTTAAGACTACCTACAGCCAATAGGACGTTTGTCCTTCGTAGTGACGCCTCATCAACAGGGATCGGGGCGGCACTGATGCAGGAGTATTCAGAAACTCTGCATCCTGTAATGTATGTCTCGAGGAAACTGAATGCGGCAGAAAGGAATTATTCTGTTCTGGACCGAGAATTGCTAGCTATGGTCTGGCCAATCCTTAAATTGCAAAGATTCCTTCTCGGCGCGCATTTCATAGTAGAAACCAACCAAAAAGCTCTCACGGCTATGCAGAGTAAGGATTTGAAGAGTTCGAGATCCACTCGATATGCTATCGCTCTTCAACCTTTTCATTTCCCGGTACGAGCTATCCGTGGTGCGGATAATGTGATGGCAGACATAATGTCGCGATGCCCACATGAATCTACTTAATTCTCTCGTCTAGATCTACTAATACATATATAGAGTTTCGACTGTCCTTACAATATCACGTTACTAGAACATTTGTTGTCACTCTATTTGAATTAATGGTTTTGTATTAATTGGTTTCTTTCTCTGTTACCATCTTTGGTATAACAGAAGAAGGTTTGGTTATCACGATATAGAGGTAAAAAAAAAATTAATTCGGCCACATTTAGAATTTAGACATGTATTAAGTGACTATGGCACATTATAACACTCTAAGAATTGTGCCATTTGTATTGTTCTCAGCAAACCAGTGTGATGTTAAGGAGTGCTTTAGAGAATCATGCTGACGCTTTTGACGTCCTTACTGAACATTTGGATGCTGCTTACAAGTGATCCCGGATCAGTTCAAAGACTTGTTCCTCGGATGTAAGCTATTTTAGTTAAGATTGCATACCTGTATTGTCATAGCTGCATTTACATACTTAAAAATGTCGTTGTGATCAACAATATTATAATGATATTGCATTTCTGTTGACATGTATGTAATTTTTGATAGCATTACCAGCACCTATGGGTTCGTTGGTGGCACCTCCTCGGATAGATTTTGTTTGGAGAATTTATTTTCTCTTGTCTTGTGAGATAGCTATTGTTCTCACCAGACGCTCTATTGTGCGTCGATTGGGTCTGTCATTATAGTGTTATATATATGTTGATCCTTTCATCGGCGCATTATTCATGCGCTTTGAGCTTGTTGCATCTTGCTCATTGATATGTTTCCCCCCAAAAAATGGTTCATTTTTTTCCCCGGGGGTGCGGTAATCTGTTGCTGTCTAAATTTGAAGACATCAACTCGTTTAATATTTGTTGATGATCTAAGAAAGAGAACTGTTTATTTAAGTTTGTGACAAGTTGATTTGTGGTTATCTTCCCTTGTCTTATTGATAGATGTTGACCTGTCTTAAATAGTTGTCAGGTCTTAAGTCTCTATTCATATGACCATATTCGGAGCTCTTTGCCTCTCGTTTGGCGGAAACGCCCTGGTCTAGATTAGTTTCGCTCAGGTCGGTGCTGTCTGCACATGCGCAAGTTTTTGGCGCAAAGACCGAGAGACTTCCGGGTTAGCAGTGTACCTTGGGGCTTCTAGAGCGGACGTGCCGGTCCGTAGATTCTCTCTGCCAAGTTTTGATGGGGATTTGGAAGTTCTGTGAATGACTGATTTGTCATTCTTCCTTCCCTAAGTGATTCTTTATGCCAGGAATGGTAGTGTTGTGATTCCTTATGTTTTGAGGATTCTATAAAAGGTAACACAGATACATTTCTTGATCTTTCGTTCGATTAGATCACAAAGGTACTTTCATTGCTTGAAGGCGACATAGTGAGTGGAGCTCACAGTGATATATTATATAGTACCCCAGTATGGATGCATGTTGAAGAAACCAAGACTAAGATGTCTTTTGGATGTATAAAAGCCCAGAGAATTAACTTTATGTAATCCGCAATGCAGGCGGTATGATTGGCAGAAATATATGTACACATATATATATATGAACAAAGGTTATCTGATTATCGAGGCCCGCTACCTGCGGCCTGATACTGTCGCCACAAGAGGCCCGTTGTTACGGCCGATAGTCTTCACCAGAAGAAGTACCTGGCATGTGATGCCAGATGGAGTCTTTGACTTATGATTATACAAGTTCATAGACTTTGCTGTTAAGCAACTGGAACCGCCCTTATTGTGCGGTATATTTGTTAAAGGACTGCCTGACACGTTTAGACAGGGGCCCTGAGCTACAGTATGGAAGAACGTAGATTGTCAAGCCAGCTCTACTAGCATCTTATACATGAGCTATCCAAGATTTATGATGCTAGATGTTTATGATCATTACCACACATGAAATGTCCATGATCCTTGTTCAATTGACTGTGTCGTCTATCAACGTATGTTCCGTAATAAATGTTTGAAGAAAAGTCATCTGTATCAACTACATTTATGACTTCTACTTGTGGTGGAGTGACATTGGTGTGCAACTACATAAGAACCTATACGACTTCGTGTGAACGATCTATTGATATCTACAAACACACCTACACTCTCAACCACACCCTATTACGAGCATTACACTCCTGGGAAGCTGTACATTGTTTAAGTGCGTGTTTTGTTACACCCTGTCATCGCCTCAATATTTGGTGACCCAAATACACGACAACATTACACTGTCCAGGCACGACATGACCTTACCCACAAAACAGCATTTAACAATGACATTGCGCGATTCACACGTGAAGCTACTAGTGATGGTGTACGTAGCCCCAGGAAAAGACACCTTCTGGGTTGAGATAACATACTTGCACGTGTTGCATCGTGTCCGACAACAGGGTAGTGTGCCAAAATGAGTGGCATTCTTCTTTGGGAGACGGCTGTGAACAAGAAGATCCTTCAAGTTCTTGTCGCGTCTATATGCCACCAAAGGTGCTTCACCGAATACTTCTTGGGTCACAGACTCTGCTTGGAGGATAGGGAGGTGGCGGAAAAGGATCTGTTTGACAGCAGTACTGTGAGGATGATGGGTCAAGATTAATTTGACTCTATCCGAAGTTGATTTATAGTGAGGTTTGAGGGCCTCCTGACGAGAGATGGGGAGCACACGTTGGAGAGCAGAGGTGAGCACATGTTCCGGATAAAGTCTGCTACGGAAGAAATCCAACATCTCATTTGCTCGGAAGTGGAAGTCATCGTCGTCTAGGCACAAACGGCGGAGGCGGAGAAGTTGTGAAAAAGGAAGGGAGTCACGACAAGCCCGAGGATGAGAAGAGGTATACAGGAGGTAGCTGTGGGCATCTGTCGGCTTGTAGTATACTGAGGTATTAAGGCCGGAGGGCGTGATAGTAATAGTAATGTCAAGAAAGTTGGCAGATACTGTGGAGACGAAGGAGGTGAACTTGATGGTGGGGTGAAAGTGGTTGACAGAGTCGATGAAGCGGTATAAATCAGTCTCATACATATCTGTGAGATCTATGCCATCATCGATATATCTGCAGTAAAACCCGGGGAAAGGACCGGAATATTGTTGCCATATCTGGTGCTCCAAGTGGCCCATGAACAGGCAGGCATAGCTAGGACCCATTGATAAACGCCTTTTTTGATGGTCACATAAATAAAGACTGTTACCCTTGGATGCTGTATACTGTGTTTTATCAGTGTACGTTGTAAAGATGTATCGGGACTGAATAGTCAACTCAAACAACCAAGCACAGTGTCAGGTGTACAGGTCATCTTGCTCCAAACGTCTTGAGGACTCAACAAGGACGTAATGTGGATCATGAGTGGTAGAGTGACTGTTAATACGCGAATGTGTGAACTGTTCTGTAAAGTTGACTGGAAGTACAAATACCCACTCATACGTATCAGAAGTTAATGATACAGACTACTGTGGACGTTTCAATAGTTTAATCTGACGCACACACTTGACAGAACGGGTACAGTTACAAGAACACAGGTCGACATCAATAGCATATTGTTGACCCACGGTGTACGATAATAAATTGGCATTCATGTTGAGGAAAATCACAATGGAACATCAGTATACAAACGTTCAGAGTTCCATATCTCATATAAATATTCATCAGGCCTTACTGACTGATCATGTCAGTTAATATATAATGTTTACGGTGACTCCTGGACAGAACCTCTTTTAGCATAAGTGTAGCTTGCACTCTAGCGGAGATTTCTTTAAATAGCATTCAGCAAATATCTTCTGAGCGAATGTTAAATCACCCATAATAGATTTTCCTTTCATAAGTGTGATCTCTTGATCATCATCGGATAATAAGGGCATCCCTGTTCTCGGATAGATGACTGACAATAGGTAGGATTCCAAGATGGCTTCTGGTCCTGTAAACATCGCTCACCATAACGATGCACGACAAAGCTTCAATAAAGATTCAATTCATGAATATCAAAGTTTCCACAAGCATCAGCATAATCTGTCCTCATAATTGCTGTATAGAAACATAATCAGTGCTGCTAGATAATATGTCGTTCTGACATACTGACATAGGTAGATTCATGTAAACGCTTGCCCATCTTAAGCCTAGGAATGAACGAAGTCAGCAAAAGTACGTTTACCTTGACATAAGAATATACAAGCAAGCACAAACGCTCTCCCGGCGTTATTGAATCACCACTGGGGAACTCATAGACTAAACAATCCTGGAAGAAACTATCTTCGTCCCCATGATAAATTGAAGAGATCACAAACTTTTGGGCAGGTCTAAGACATGACTTCCATCCATAGGCTTCGACATCACCGAAGAACTCTCTAACGTCTCTTCATGCGCCGAAAAGCACCTGACCCCTAAAGTACAGTACAAGAAAAATAGTTCCACTTAAACATACTAAGATATCAAGATATAAGACGTACTCGTCCCACATAGACAAGAACTACACATAGATTCGGGCCATAGACATTCTGAAGCAAGAACAATCTATTCCTAACCAAACACAGAATAGATTAAAGTAAGTCTAGATTCCTCCGCTGAGTTCAATTTTCAGGAACGATACAAGGAGCGATAACTCACAGAATGAACACCCATCGCCTAATCTGAGTTCTGTCCCTTTAGACCGAAAAACGTGCATTCAAAGATAAATATATTTTTATCAGACAAATAAATACATTTTACATATGTATGCGTAATCCGTGCGTCACCAAAGAATATGTGCGCAACACCCATCTTCGTTGCCATGGCAATACCACTAATTTGGTTTAAAAAAACTGACCGTTGATTCAAAGGAATTCAGTTGAAGGACCAGTTCAGCAAGACGGAGAAGAATGTCAGTAGATATAGAAGGGCAAGTGCGCTGGTCAAGAAAAAACCGAAGAGCTCGGAGACCATCAGAGTGGGAAATTGAGGTATACAGAGAACAGACGTCTAACAAGAAAAGACGGTAGGAGCGGTCTGCTGGGAGCCGGATAGAGGAGAAAGTTGTAAGAGCATGATTAGTGTCTTTGACAAAGGAGGGAAGATTCTCAACGATAGGCTGGAACATGCTATCGAGGAATTCAGAAATGTGTTCAGTAGGACAGGAACAAGCTGAGACAATAGGTCTGCCAGGGTTGTCGATCTTATGAATGTTGGGTAGCATGTAGAATACAGGCTTGCCCAAAAAGCTGTCATGAATCCTAAGATGAGATGCTTGGGGAGGAAGAGCATTACTAGTGATGAGCTGTTTAATAGTGTTGTGTACAATGCGATTGTTAGAGACAGTCGCATCGCTGGTCCTGGGCCTGTAAAAAGAGCCATTGGTCAACTGTTTTTTACCTTCACTTAGGTATAAGTTCTTCTGCCAGATGACAATGGCTCCTCCCTTGTCAGCCGGTTTGATGACAATGTCATCTCTACGGCGAAGAAAGGAGAGAGCACGGGACTCTGCCGAAGTGAGATTGGAATAATGCAATCTACGAGGGCGGAGCTGCTGAATGTCATGGATGGTGTTCTTGATATACAAGTCCAGGGCATGAGAGGCCCCAGGTTTAGGTGTAAAGGGAGGTTTCGTAGAGTCAGAAAAGCGTGCGAAGATGTCGGATTCAGCCTGAGACTGCGGATTGCTGTCTTCCTCTCTAAAATTGAACTTCAGCCTCATGCGACGGTGAAACCGATGAACATCCTGGAGGAGATTGTATTGGTCTAGAGTCAGACGAAGAGAAACAAATTTTAGGCCCTTACTGAGAACAGAGCGCTCTCTCTCAGAGAAGGGTAGATCTGGGGGATGCAGACTACCTGAGTTCATGATGGAGTGGAGGATGGAGGGGCAGCTTTGAGGGTAGGGATGAGACGGGATAGTTTATGGTGTTTAGAAGTGGAAAGGGACTCATGCAGCTGCCGGTTCAGTGTGTGGATAGTGGTGCGTATCATAGAATAGAAAGGGAAGTTGTTGGAGCTGAGACAAAGTTAGTGAAGCAGAAGTTGGGACTGTTGGGCACTGAGGTCCGATAAAGGGCGGGAGTGACTGGCGGCCACTACGCGCATACGTTAAAAACCACATCTGGTCTCAATTCGTTGTAGGAGACGTTGTTCCCTAGGATTGAGTGTACCAGCAGATGGATGAAAATTGGAAGAGAATCCATTAGGAGAAATTTTGTGGTGGAGGCAGGTATGTATAAAGTGGAGATGAGAGGTGAATCTAGTTTTCTTGAAAGTAACGAATGCAAAGTCAATAGCGGCACAGGATATATCAGGAGGTAGGGAGCTAAAGCTAATGGTGACCGACACACGGAGAGAGTTGATAAAATATTTAAGAGAGGGCATAGTGGGGAAAAGTAAAACGTCCAGAAAATAAAAAAAGGTAAAATATGCAATCAATAATAAATTAAATATAAAAAACGCTAAATGAAAATAGAGATAAATGAAACTTACTTACTTAGTCGTTCCCCTTCTACCGTGAGGTGTAGAGGTGATAAATGAAACAATAAATAAATAGGATAGAGTGCGGTAATATAAGGTATGAAGGAAGAGTAGTAAATTCGAAAATAAATAAATAGGATATAAAATAATATGCAATACTGAAAAAGAAGAGATAGGATAGGATCGGGGAGATAAGCAGGATAGGTAGATAGAGATACGAGATAACAGATGCTGTATTGAGAGGACTTCCAGATGTTGTTTTGGCTAAAAAAGGCTGTTCTTGCCTTATTCATTCTGATGTTGATGTCTTTGCCTGCCCCGCCGTCTGGTGTTACTATGCATCCTAGGTATGTGAAGGTGTCTGTCTGTACCAGTTGCTGATTCCTTACTGATATGGGTTCAGGGTTGCTCACATTGAGCGTCATGACCTCTGACTTCTTTAAATTGATGTTCAAGCCCACCTGCTGGCTAAACTTATTAAGTCTATCCGTTTTTTCCTGGATGTGTTGGTGTGAATGTGCTAGTAGTCCAATGTCATCTGCATATTCCAGATCTTCCAATGTAGAAAATGTACTCTCCCTTATTCCTCTTGGACTGCCATCTGTTGTCTGGCGCATCACCCAGTCTATGACTGTTAAAAATAGAGTGGTTGATAAGGGGCATCCCTGTCGTACTCCTGTCTTCACCTCAAAGGTTAGGTTGGTCTGCCCAACACTACACGTAAAGTTGGCATAGAGGCTTTTTATGATTGACACTATGCAGCTTGGAATTCCATAAGCCCTTAGTATTTTCCATAAACTGTCCCTATGTATGCTGTCAAAAGCCTTTTCAAAATCAACGAAATTAATGTACAGCTGTCTTTGCCATTCTGAGCACTGATCTATAATGTTCCTGAGAGTGAATATATGATCTACACATCTTCTGTTCTTTCTAAAACCTGCTTGTTTTTTCCTCAGTTTGTGGTCTACTGCTTTTGAAATTCTCTATAATTATCCTGCCTAGTATTTTGCTGGGAACTGAGAGAAGAGTGATTCCTCTCCAAATATTGCAGTCTGCAAGATCTCCCTTCTCGGGCAATTTGACAATTATTCCTTCGTTCCACTCTGATGGTGTTGTCCCCGTTTTCCAGACTTGTGTAAATAGTGGTTCTAATAGTTCTGCTGCTAGCTCAGAGCCTGTCTTAAATAGCTCTGCATTTAAGTTATCATGGCCAGTGTCGTGAAACATTCTAAATCCACATATATAAATTAGCAAGTAAATGTAAAGCCTAACGAATTAATTCAATAAAAGGAAAGAAGACTGGTATAAGAACAGTGCTGTCACAATGGCGTACAAAAATCCCCCTTTTTCTACTTCGTCTGCATAATTATAACGCTTTCACGTTTGATAGTAAAGCCTACAGCAGCATACACGCGTTTCTAAAAAATAAACGTGTACTGTATTTCTTAGAAAACCTTGAGATACGCACACTGCTTAATGACCTAGATTAATACTAGCATTAATTTCATTTTATACACTGCGTAACTAAAAGACAGACGGACTTAGAAGCGAGAGATAGAGAGAGAGAGAGAGGGAGGAACGCAGGCAATACTACCACCGTCTCGCGGTATAAAATTAATGCCACCCCAAGCGTAAGGCATGAAGCACTAACATTTTTTCAAATAAACAGTGAAAAAAAACACTACTAATACACGGTTAGGTTTTGAAAACATGCTAAATGCTTATTAGGAAACATGACATTCTACTGTTTTATGTCTGAAATCCTGACATTAGTCTGACAGTACAGCAGACATCCCAAGTATGGAAGTGAGGAGGTGGTAACAGCACGACTATCCTAGAATACATATTTTGAACGCAGCCACTTAGCTCCATTAAATTTATATATTTGGGTTCCTTAGGACTTGCTGACAAAGAATATGTTAAGTGTTACGCAAATAGTCTAGGAATTAAAAAATTATGGCCAAAATAAAATAGTGAGGTTGTATGACAGCACCAAATCATAATTGCTCAGTGGCATGTTTTGAAACCACTATTTTACGGGAAATAGGCCAACAAGTTAAATCCGATTCATTGGTTAGAAGAATATGTAAGCCTAAACATGATTAGTCGATTGCAAATACTATTTTTGGTTGTTACGGGAAACGGTAGGAAGGGTACTTTTTTTCAAATACTTTTGTAAACATGGTCCTATTGGCTAGACCATTTAATATAATCAATTAGGAGCGTCTGTTCAGTGCCACATTTTGAAAATAAACTTACTGAGAAGCAAGTGCGTTGAGATCCAGCTCATATTTTTCTTATGAAAGCCTGGGACATAGGCAGATCGGAATTGTGCCATAACTCATTGCCAGTCAACGTATTTTGTGTATTATTTCCATGAATTGTGGTAAGCTAGAAATATTTGATATCTTTTAGATGAAAATTGAATGTGAATTGATAATTTATGTCTGTATATGTGTGTGGTTCAGTAGCAAACATGAGGCAAAGCCTAGATATTGCTCCACCAGGAACAAAACTTGTCGGAGAGGATTATAACTGCATAGGCCTATATGAGATGGCCAAATAGTACTATGACACCTATCTTATTGAATATGAGGAAATAATGCTGAAATTGCAGAGGCGTTGTAACCATTAGGGAGAGGAATACTGGTGAATGTGTTACATGAGAAGCTAACAGTTGGCATACCGCACTGAACTCGGTGTTTGTTATGTATTGTGCTCAGTGTGGAAATAGATTATAAATTAGTTCTGAAGTAGGAGGTACAACCTTCTTGTTTCGGGGACCGTGGTAATAACATATTAAAGCAGCACCTGGTCTGAGTTTTGCTGAATCCAGAAGCTGATAGCAGACTCCTTGGTCAATATATCGACCAGTGTTGTGTCTCAAGAACACGGTGAAGCAAGCGAGCAGTGGAGACTGTTTCCTGCCGCCCACACAGAAGTTAAGATTCTGTGGCCAGAGCAGCTCAATCTTATGTATACCCCTCTAACAGTGACTTTACCTTACATCTAGAGGGACATTTAATTGTTTCAATTAAAAAGAAACTGTGAACCTTTCCAATATTAGTTCCACCAGAAACAGACACTTAAAGTCATGATGACACACAACAACTTAGCTTGAAAAGCCAGTATTACGTCATAGTACTACAGCACTACTTACACATATATTGCAATAATCATATATGTCAATACACAGATCCTATCTATAAATTGTGTACATACAACTTGTGATTACATTTGATTGTGATTCCTGGTTCACTTTGTAGTTGAATCAGGATATCTATTATTGAAGAACTTAATACACATATTTTTAAAAGTTATAGTTGACTTATTAAGATAGTCTTATAGAGTGTTCTATGTATGTGAGTGTCACAGTGTTGTAAAGTGTTGTGTATTAAATTAAATTGTTTATCTGTCTGTTGGTTGTCGTGAACATACACTTCAGCATTATCATAACCCTAGACATTCAACGTAGTCATCACAATATTCCAGAATAAGCCTGACTGAAGTATAAATGTGGTAGCAAGTAAGGTTATCTGTAAATACACTACACTTATTAAATACAGATACCTTCACAGCTGATCTCAGTCAGTACACTAAGTCCCCTATAAATATTTATAACATCCCACTTTACCACAGCCAGGAGCTTTTCCGTTCTTTAACCCTTTGATTGCTGTGATGATTTCTTCTTTTCGTGGAATGTCTGTATTTACATCTAGATCGTTTTCAGCCTCAGGAACATTCAATTGTGTCTCTGGTGGTTCCTTGTTCAGAGTTTCTCTGAAGTGCTCTGCCCATCTTGTTTCCTGTCCCTCTGCTGTCGTGATGAGATTCCCTTGCTTATCTCTTACTAATGTAATATTGTTTGGACCTCGTTTTCCGCTGATGAATTTAGTTATTTTGTATACTGTGCTTTGTTCATTTCTCAGTGCTGCCTCTTCTGCCTGTCTTGCAAGATCGTCTAGGAAATTCCTTTTGTTGGCTCGGACCAACTGTAACTACACAGAAAAGGTTTGACATCAGCAAATTGAAGGACCCCCTTACCAGAAAAGCGTTTGCGGCTGACATAAAGAAACGATATCAATTTGCCAAAAGTCAGGAAAAGACATTGACTGATGATATAGACCAGAAATTCAACACCATTTCAACAATATATAAGGAAAGCAGCAAATCATGCTTGGGATTCCAGGAAAGGAAGAAGCAAGACTGGATAACACCGGAAACATTAAACATCATAATACTGAGAAAGGAAGTGAAAAGAAAGAAAACAGAAGCGAAGTCCCCCAGGTTAAAGCAAGTATATAGGGAACAGTACAGTCAGCTGGACAAGGAAGTTAAACGCCAAACCCGAAAGCCCAAGTGCCGCTGGTTAAAAAAAAAAAAAACATTGGCGAACACAGCCATTTGCCTCTAAAGGACTAACACAAGAATAATACGCACTCTAGCCTTGAACAACCTTTATACACAAACTTCACCGTTACAACGACGGGAACACAACCGCTTACTACGAAGGCGACAATAAGATTCCTTAGTAGACACATACAAACATTTCCAAGAACACAGGCGATACAGAGGCCAAAGCCACACATAAAGAAAACTCAGCCTTCCTTCACGAAGACGGGAACTGATCTGTTCTATCACTACACGTCACACCTAGCAACTTACGTCATATTTGTTTACTGAGGACCGATATGCAGATATGTAACTAGTGGAAGAGCGGTGCGGTGCTGACACAACACCAACATAATTAAAATAAAGTTTAAGACACCACAAAGTAGCTTCCAACACCTCATCAACATCAGCATCCATTCTTGCCATGAGCTGCAGCTACTTATCTCCACTGATTTCTGTTTTGACCAATCTTCTACCTCTCAGCCTGTGATGTTCTGATTACACTGGTTTCCAACTGTTCCATTCCACTTTTGGATAACTTCTGACTTTGCACCCTTCTATTTCTCTGTGAGCTTCACTGGACAGTCTGGTTATACTGGATTCATGGTGTTCGACGTCATTAGTGTTCATAGCTTCCCCAGATCTTTTAGCGAAGATTATCAAAGCAGGACTTCTTGTTTTGTTATTCAATTTTCTGCTTTTGATTTTCGTTGATTGTAAAATTTCTTGTATTGATAATTTTTTTTTTCGGTTTTGTATTTTCTTTGCTTTATTATTGCTATTCACCTGTGTTGTTATATTTCATATATATTACGTGTTTGCAGTCTGTTGTGTTTTTCTTGTAATCTGTTTATATTTCTTGTCCTTTTTGTAACTGTAGGTGACGAAGGGTGAGATCCGAAACGTCCCGTGTTTCCCGTGTACCGTTAATTTGTAAAACTGATTCAGTACCGTTTTATTTGTTAATATATATATATATATATATATTTTTTGGTCATACTGGTATGGTGCTTCCCGAGTGTATGTCTATCTATCGCCATGTTCTCTAAGATATGTCGTACGGGATAACAATTATGTGGCTGGCAACCTCGTCACGTAATATGTTTCAAAAATAAATAAGTCAGATACATAAATGTTGTAGAAAATCATGATTGCGACAGTAACTTTGTCACCACTACACATGTATTTGTCAGCACCACATCTGCATTAATGTTCACTGTAAGTTAAGCAAGCCACCAACAGAACATGCGTACGATAATAGCGGGTAGACGCTGGAATTGGTTTGGTCACATCCTCAGAAGAGATTCTGACACCATCACGAGAACTGCTATGCTATGGACTCCAGAAGGAAAACGAACGAACGAACGAACTTTATTTTCAAAGGGTTTAGAATTGGGCACGGAAAGCGAAAGCAAGGACGGCCAAAAGCAACCTGGCGAAGAACTGTGGAGGCGAAGCTGCTAAGCATGAACTAGAGCTGGGTCACCAAACGAAGGATGGCTGTGAACCCAGCAAAGCGGAGACAGTTTGTCGCTGCCCTACAAGACGCCACTAGGCATGGTCACTGATTGCTTTGTCAGTCAGTGACCAAGCACCAAAGTGGAGACAGTTTGTTAGGGCCCTACAAGACGCCACTCGGCATGATAGCCAATAATGGTTACCGATTGCTTTGTCAGTCAGAGACCAAGGACCAAAGTGGCAACAGTTTGTTGCTGCCCTACAAGACGCTACTAAGCATGATGGTCACTGATTGCTATGTCAGTCAGTGACCAAGGACCAAACAAAGAAGAACAAGTGGGTTAAACATCATTGCTACAGCAATTCTGTCACATAAATGTGTCGGCACTATATCTACATAATCTGATCCACCTCCGCCCTGTACAATTCCCGGGGGTCTTTGATGAGACAGAAACGGAATAAGACTACTGAGCCTTACAATGCGACAAATATGAGGTTGCATATGAGGCTGCCAGCCTCATTATGTAAAACAGACTACTACAGAAACCACCACTGCAAGAGTATGTGAATGTTTGAGGCAGGCTTCCTTAAAGCGGACCAGATGTAGTGGTGGGCCTATGCTCCAATGTGAGCGAATATGAAAATGGTGATAATGATGATATTTACATAAACATTCTCTGTATGTTTAGCATCACTGCCACAACAACTTTGTCACCCCCACACTATGCATTGTTTGGCACAACATTTACATAAACATACTCTGTAGATTTAGCAGCATTGGCACAGCAAATTTGTCACCAATAACCATAAAAAAATACTTTAGATTTGACTTCACAATCACCAGAAAAATCCAAAAACAGATGTGGATCCAGCCATGCCTCCTCCACTGCCTTTCAGGACGAAATCGAAATCCGGGTCGTCCACACTGCCATATCCACTGTCACCGTCTTCCAGTAAAGACCACACAAGTGAGTGGAATAATTATTTTAGAATACTTGTATCATCTTTTTCTTCCTCGTTCACCCTCAGACTTCTACATTCATGACTATAATAAAGGCAGTAGTCAGCTCAAGGTTCCTGACATCTCCAAATAGTTCATATTTATTTTTCTTCTTCCTTCTTGTCACATAATCATTGAGTGTCATCTCTTGTCCTCTACGGCAGTATTTAGTTACATTTTTGTGTGTACTAAATTACTTGCATTTCTGTGGTCGGCCCTTTTCTTTTCATTCTATCAAGCTCATATTTTGTACTTTCAAATAATCTTACAATCCTTTCGGTGATAAGTCGTCGTGTCTTTTTGTTTACCTGTTCATCCCTGCTAGAAAAGGAAACGGATTAGATAATATTAACCGACAAACATGTTTTTTGGGGGTGCCCGACATCAGGCTACGGATTAGCACTAAAATCGCCCAGCGAATTTGTTTAATCGCTGATAAGGCTGATGTGCCTTCCTCGACCAGATGGGTAAACGAAGAATTTTCTTTGCGCAAGCGGGTAGTTAGATTACTTACCTGCACGACATATTTCTGGACAGACAAGAATGAAATAATCATTTCCGGTACATCTTGTTACAAAGACATTACTTCATATGAAAGTAATATGAAGTTATTTGTAAACATTGCCGAGAGAGGATCGGATGTTTTCATTCCATATTTGGGAGACATTGCATTTGCAGTAACGCGCAGAAATTTATATGAGGAAATAATTTGAATTACCCCACAAAACACGCATGTTTGAAACGATTGGCAGACACTCGGAATGAAGGCACTGTGGCAGAGTGAAGATAATTTGCCTATTTAAAATTTTCTGTACTTCCTGTACATTGCTTTATTTTCTGTCTATCCTAAGTTTCTGGAAAAAAATGTTTCTCCCGCATTTGCCTTTCCCACCTTAACTCAGGTGAAGGTTCGGTCAACCAGAGACCATGTTTGTTAGGATTTTCCAGACTCGGCTTTCTAGATACGAGTATTTATGGCCTGTCTTCTTTCCCATTGTTAATACTTTGAGCTCGGAACCACCGCACGTACAAGTGACATTTAATAAGCAAACTAATTTGGGGCGATACTTTGCATATCGTGTGAACTTTAAAAATGTAGCGGGTAAATCGAAAACACTTCTTTCTTTCTTTAAGAAACTAGTTTTAGACTTCACTTGGTGATAAGCATACTGAAAGAGAAAGACGCACTTCTTAGTCATGTAAATTAAAACTGTGCATAGGGAGACTTGCGTTAAACAAACAAAAAGCCCTCTAGTCTAACTTACAGACTATAAATTCAGGTGCGGGTATGTATTCGCTTTTCCAGTATACAGGAAATTAGCTCAGATATATAGATATGAAATATATTACTATCATGGTGAGAGTCTAAGTGTATTATATAAATTGGTTTCGTTTACCATGTATGTATCATAAATGCTTACGAAAATTCATTTATTTTCACTGCTTGTATTTTAAAGCGATGTTTTGTTACAATGTTTGTATCATTCATAATGTCAATGATTATTTTACTTTTCAATGTTTATAACATTAATGTGTGAGCATATTATTATGAATGCTGAAAGGAATGAACGGTGGAAAGCAAAGAAGGATTTTCTAGCGGACTCTCATGTAACTTTGTCTGACCGGGGAAGAAGCAACAGTCTTGTTATTGTGTAAGTACCTGGACTGGCCAGCTAATTCATTCACAGCAGACAGGAATGTTAAGAATGGACTGACCTATTTTAGGAACGAGACGCATGCATGGATATTAACATGCCGACGCTGGACACTGCTTAAATTGTTTCTGTAGTAATCTGCGTGTTGCAGCAGAAGAGTAGTTACACATGTATTTTTGTTTTGTCTAACAGATTTATGCAGTGCAAGTCTTGCCACTTATTGCTGAAAAGAGGTTACCTTTGGCCAGTGGCCATATAGTCCTCGTCCACCAGTCACAATAATTCCCTGGAATTATTTCAATTATTTCAAGTATTTCAAAGATTCTCAACACCAAACCTCACCCTACCATACTCCACGCATTTTAACCCTCCATCCCACCTTTGGAAGCAAATTCGTTATCTGTGGATATCTCATCAACTGTGGATACGTTACACCAATCTTGGATTTATAAAATTGTGTTCAGATTCTGTGCCCTTTGTGGATACCTTATTCGAACAGTGAAGTTAATTTCAAAGCATTGGATTACGTTATATTTTTCCAAGAGAACACCAGGATACAAGTTGTTTCCAACATTCACACCAAAGGAACATAGAAACAAACATTCATTTTCACACAAACAGTATTTCACATATTTTCCAGCAAAAGCTTATCAGGCCTGCCGGGAACTTTACTAACACAACTCATTCATAATCCTTTTTATCACTATTTGTGTAATAATTTTTTTCTTCTTCTTTAAAATCATCAAATTGTTGTGAGTTTGTTTTCTTGGGATAATCTTTATTATTTTTTTTTTCTGTAAAATCTTTATTGATTTATTTACATTTCAAAATTGAAATAAATTGAGTTAACCTCGATAGGATTGTTCGTTCAGTTCAGACTACCAAATCCTCAATCTAACTTTACTTCTTTACCCTACTATTTGTGAGTGACACAGTGTGTGCAAAAGAGTAATATTGTCGCTAGAGAAAACAAAAAGAGCTGTGTGTGTGGTTTTCTTAGTGAAGAACTCACTGACTCAGCCTGTGCCTTCTGATTATCTCTCTTGCACACCACTATCACACGTCCGTGTGCACTATTGTCCATCACGCCTATACAGCTGTCAAGTTTTACATACTATTAATTATATTTTCATGCGACAGGCACAACACCCCTTCCGATTTGAGCCCTGCTTAACGTTGTAACAAACAAATGCGGGGGAAGACAGGCAATATAACCTGACACTTCAGCCAGAGTAGAACACTGTGAAAATCGACCTCGAGCCAAGAAGACCACCAGACCTTGCCAGAGTTAAGACTAAGATCAGCTTTCATTTATCTGGCCGGACTTGTTTGAAATTTTTGAGGACTTAAGAGCCCAGGAAAACGCTAACATTATTAACAAGGAACACTCAAATCTCAGGAAACTGAAACAGTAGTCAAAGTGGGAACTTATTGTTAAAGTAACAACACCCCAGACCAAGTGTAGGTGGCCTCTACAATTGCCTTTATTTCTCTGAGCCAGCAGTCTGTGAGCCTAAAGATTGGCATACGTTGTACATTTTGAATTCTATATTTTTTCGTTATTAACATGTGAACTAATACGTATATACTAACATGTGATGATTAATATGTGAAAATTGCTAGTGGATGTCCAAGTCATTTGAGGCTGGCAACCTCAGCATTGTTCTCGCTTTTCTGAATATCTTGTGGAACATCCTGGAGGTAGAAGCATCATTATCCTTCTACCTACAACTCTACCAAGAGTAATCTTGTGCGAAGGTAGACACCTTTGAAGACTCACATTAGTTACTCTTGAGTTTTGGCCACTGTTGGACCACTCCTGCAGAGCTAAGGGGAGGTGCCCCGTGACACTTGTTCGCCGTGAGACTTCTACATTAATGACTCTAATAAAGACAGTA
This sequence comes from Oreohelix idahoensis, assembly GCA_024509875.1. Lineage (NCBI taxonomy): Eukaryota > Metazoa > Mollusca > Gastropoda > Stylommatophora > Oreohelicidae > Oreohelix > Oreohelix idahoensis. Next base: position 52,737 of record JAMPIV010017079.1, read on the forward strand.
GTCAGCTCAAGGTTCCTGACATCTTCAAACAGTTTTTCGTGGAGAGAAATGAGGTGTTGCCATATGCCACTCCGTTCACTGCTGTAAGTTGGGCAAAACTGGAGCAGATGTTCGGTTGTCATGGGGGATGATGCCACAGGAGCAAAGATCTGTTGGACCAATCCTGTACTTGTGATATAGATGGTGCCTCAACCTATTGTGACCAGTCCGTAACCGGAAAATGATGACCCGGTCAAAACGCATCATAATGGGGTCTGGGGATTGGAGTGGCTCAGAGGTATGGCGTCCGCCTCTCATTCTAAAGATACCAGGTTCGCTTCCATTACAGTGAATGTAGTTGATGGAATTTGTTTTCAGAACCAGTGGTTCCTGATAAAGTCACACTCCCTCCCCACTCCCCCAGATCTCCTGGATAGTGAGATCGGATGGCTTTCCTTCTCGGATAAGGGCGAAAAGGATACAAGGTCCTTGTAAGATATGCTTAAAAACTTGCAGAGATTATCTTACTTTTGTGATAGAAAGCACCCTCGTACCACGTCATGGGGCCGAGAATAAATTTTTTGAAAAGCGTACAATCTTTTACGGACACCCTGTATGATGCGGCAGCCAATCCCGTGCTTATTACTCTTCAGTTTCTCCTGGAGAACAGACACTTCACAAATACACGCGAAGTCCTCCTGTCTTGTACCATCTGTTCAAGGTCTTTCCGTGCCTCCTTTACCCCACCCTCATATCTACGTTTAAACTTTTTCTCCACGTGTTTTTTTTGTCACCATCTTTCTCTCTTACAATGGGTAATCCAGAACAAGGCATGTCTTGTATTTCTATCAATTAGATTTTCTAAACGTGTGTCCTATCCAACTTCAGCATCTTGTTTCGCTGTAGTTTATCTGTTCCTGTCAATCAGTTCTATAGTACTTCGATAGTCTATTGTCCGAGAAACCTTGAAAGGAAATGGTGATTGATTGAAATACACATCGGAAGGGAATATATAATCGAAGACCAACGATTTAAGGATCCGCGGTAACACAGTGGTTAGTACACTGGCTTCCTAGCTCGGTGGTCCATGGTTCAATCCCCAGTTGAAGTGGAATTTTTTTAGACAGCGAACGGCTCCGGGATTGACCCAGCCTCGTGAATTGGGTACCAGAGCAACTCTGAGAAGGTTAAGGCTGTCGGCGTGATGCTGACCACATCACCCCTAGCGTGCCGATGGTCAAGAAAATATGGGCCTAACACCGTATTCCCAAAATGCCTCAATGGTCGTGTAACGAGATCCTTTCCTTTTCTTTCCAATGAGTTAAGGGATTTTAATACGAGATTCTGATGCGGCTGGCAACCCCATTCTGTAAAACTGATTTCCACAGAAACCATCGCCATAAGTAGCACGCAAATCTTGGTGAAGGCTTCCTGCGGACAATGCTGCATTGTTAACTCCACGTTAATGAGCGCATGGGTTTAGTACATGATGTCTAAGAACAACCACAATGCTGCATTGTTAACTCCAAGTTAATGAGCGCATGGGTTTAGTACATGATCTCTAAGAACAACCACAATGCTGCACTGTTAACTCCACGTTAATGAGCGCATGGGTTTAGTACATGATGTCTAAGAACAACCACAATGCTGCATTGTTAACTCCAAGTTAATGAGCGCATGGGTTTAGTACATGATCTCTAAGAACAACCACAATGCTGCATTGTTAACTCCACGTTAATGAGCGCAAGGGTTTAGTACATGATCTCTAAGAACAACATTGTTAACTCCACGTTAATGAGCGCATGGTTTAGTACATGATCTCTAAGAACAACATTGTTAACTCCACGTTAATGAGCGCATGGTTTAGTACATGATCTCTAAGAACAACATTGTTAACTCCACGTTAATGAGCGCATGGTTTAGTACATGATCTCTAAGAACAACATTGTTAACTCCACGTTAATGAGCGCATGGTTTAGTACATGATCTCTAAGAACAACATTGTTAACTCCACGTTAATGAGCCCATGGTTTAGTACATGATCTCTAAGAACAACATTGTTAACTCCACGTTAATGAGCCCATGGTTTAGTACATGATCTCTAAGAATAACATTGTTAACTCCACGTTAATGAGCGCATGGTTTAGTACATGATCTCTAAGAACAACATTGTTAACTCCACGTTAATGAGCGCATGGTTTAGTACATGATCTCTAAGAACAACATTGTTAACTCCACGTTAATGAGCCCATGGTTTAGTACATGATCTCTAAGAATAACATTGTTAACTCCACGTTAATGAGCGCATGGTTTAGTACATGATCTCTAAGAACAACATTGTTAACTCCACGTTAATGAGCGCATGGTTTAGTACATGATCTCTAAGAACAACATTGTTAACTCCACTTTAATGAGCCCATGGTTTAGTACATGATCTCTAAGAACAACCACAATGCTGGTTCAATTCTCCGTTTGGAGCGCCAAGTACAAAGAAAGAGAAGAATAAAAGTGAACCTGAAGATGAAGGGTAGAAAAGGAAGCCAAAGTAACCAGAGTGTCCGCGGTTGGGCTGTAGAAGGCTGCTCCAAAAGGCAATTAACAGTAAGCATTTCTGTACCAAGCATGGCGAAGCTCCTGGGGGTCTATGAGGAGGTAAAGAATGAATATGGCGACTGCTCACTCAGGAATATCGCACGAGACGACTAATATGACATTATGATTGGGACTTGCAACCTCATCATGTAAAAGTAATTGTGACAGGAACAAGTGCTGCAAGCGTTTATGAATGTTGTGTGGAGGCTTCCCACATTAGGCGCCAGCTGAAGTGGTGACCCTTTGGTCTACAGGAAGTGGAACGGAAAATAATGATGATGATGGGTTTGATTGTTGACTGTAGTTGTGGCTTCGAGATTTTCTGTGTTGCATCTGCCATTTGAGCCGCGCTGGTATAATGGATACCACACTGCTTTGGCGATCGGGTGATTGAGGTTCGAGCCCTGGCGAGTACATTTGAAGATGTGTCGTCGACTGGGACTTGGACTGGATTAATTCGAACTCTGGCGAAGACATTTGAAGGAGCGTCGACGACCAGTGACTGAAATAACCTGAACGGCTCCTGAGCAGACCCAGCTCTAAAGGGTACCTCCGAAATCGGCGAGTATCTCCCTGAATGGCGAGAGGACACCTGTCATTGTACATGGAAAAAAGGGATACTCACGTAAAATCAGTCTCAGGCTAGACATATTAACCGGAGATTTCGCCTCGAGTAATAGCGGGCGTACGTTAAAAAAAAAAAAAAAAAAAAAAATCTGTCATCTTCTGTTGTTATATGTCCGAGATGTGAGAATTCTTGGACATGTTGTAATCTCTTTCCATTCATTCTTGCACTGTTTTTGTTTCGAAAGTTGATAATGCTCAGAAAAATGTTAATCTTGTTTGAATTTACTGAATGGTATTGTTATTGTTAATCAGAATCGACCTCACTGCACTCCGGACAAACCCATAAGTGCCCAGTTTATCTCAGCATATGTCGAAGAGTATGAATACTAATTGTACCTGTAGCACGCTGGTTGTACATACGGTAAATAAATAAACAAACAACACACAAAGGTAGTTATCAGGCACTCAGTGAGAAATAAAGAAGTAGAAGACCAGACAACAGAAAAACAACAGAATTGATAGGCTTACCGGGAATCGAATCAGGACCTTCCGAACGGCACCCAACCGCCTAGCCACGGTAGCGAATCGCCACTTATCCACTCTGCCAGCTCCGCATTACAAAAATAATGCTTCACTGACAGAGGTCTAGCACGAACACTCCGTGACCCGGATATGTACCGTAGGACGACCTAGACTAATTATAGACGCAATCACTTCTGCAGTTCCACTATACAACAGTGTAGACCAGATTACACATGACAAAGGCCTTAACACTGTGTCCAGCAAATGATAGAAGAATGAGAATAAGTAAAGTATAGACTGTAGGTTTCTTGGTATTTTATGAACACATAAACATATACTTGGTTGTACATACGCCTACTGAATGTTAATTTGTATTTCCCAGAATGTGACTGCTCTAACGGACAGTGCTCTCATTGTTACGATGGTCTTATACTGACCAGCGAGAAAGATGGAAGCGTTTACGAGCAACTGAGTACCTCCGAGGTGAGATAGTATTATGTCTGTGTGTACTTGTGCATCTCTTTGTCTGGGGTGTATGTATGAGTGTACGTGTGCATGTATGCGTGTCTGTGTGTTTGTGCCACCGTATAGCGTCGTGTCGATAGCGTATGTAAGTGTGTGTATATGTGTATGTATGGACTAGTACATACTAATAGCAGGGTGGACCTAGTACATATTTATAGCAGAATGGACATAGTATATAAAGCAGGGTGGATCTTGCACATATTTATTACAAGGTAGATCTAGTATATATTTATTACACGGTGGACCTAGTACACATTCGTAGCAAAGTGGATCTAGTACATATTTATAGCAGGGTGGATATAGTACATATTTATAGCAGAGTGGATCTAGTACATATTTAAAGCAGGGTGGATCTAGTACATATTTGTAGCAGAGTGAATCTAGTACATATTTGTAGCAGGGTGGATCTAGTACATATTTATAGCAGAGTGGATCTAGTACATATTTATAGCAGGGTAGACCAAGGACATATTTAAAGCAGGGTGGATCTAGTACATATTTGTAGCAGAGTAGATCTAGTACACATTTATAACAGGGTGAACCTAGTACATATTTATTACAAGGTGTACCTAGTACATATGTATAGCAGGTTGTATCAAGAACATATATACTAAATACATATTAGTAGGACCAAGTACACATTTATAGTAGGATGGATCAAGTACACATTTATAGCCCGTTGGATCAAGTAAATATTTATTGCAGAGTTGACCAAAATTATATAAACAGCCGAATGGACTAAGACTTATTTATAGCAGGGTGGACTAAGTACATATTGACAGCAGAATGCAAAAGTTACATGTTTATAGAAAATAAGACCAGTACATATTTTATAGCAAGAGGGATCAAGTACATGTTTATAGCATGATAGGTCAAGTAATTTTTGTATAGCAAGTTGGATCAAGTAAATATTTATAGTAGGGCATATGCAGTCCATCAAGTACACACACACACACATGTATATATATATATATATATATATATATATATATATATATATATATATATATATATATATATATATATATATATATATATATATATATATGTATATATATATATATATATATATATATATATACAGTAGAACTCCATTTATCCGAACCCCATGGGACCGAGCATCGTTCGGATAATCAAATGTTCGGATAATTGGATTACATAATTTATCGAGTACATGTACACACATTTCTAAAAATAATTAACCATCACAAGGAAATTACACTATAAATCATATTTATTTGTACTGTAATAATAATACCCACACTGTATTAGATCAATGTATCACCAAAATCTGTCATTACACTGCAGTGCATGTTTTACTTGTATTAATTATTTTTTTTTTTTTAAAGAGAAATGTTTTCAAAATAACATTACAAACGATTCAAAACCAGGCGCAACTTACGTATAAATGTACTTACACAGATGTAACCCACTATTTAAAATAATGAGGAATCCTCTTTTGCACCAAACTGGATAGATTCCTTTTGGCTGCAAAGTCCCGCATTCTCTTCAACAGCAGAATCTGTGTAGGACAGCTGTCATCTTCTTGCTCGTACCAAGCCATCGCTGTTTCTAGTGCTATAAAGGCTTCTTCAGGACTTGGTCGAATTTTTGGGTTTTCTTCATAATCTACAAGTACATCATGTACTTCTAAGGTGTCTTCATCATCGGTCACTACATGTATTTGGTTTTCTTCTTGCACAAAAGACAAAATTTCTTCGTCATTCAAAGACTGAAAACCAGAATCATTATCATCTTTGAGCCACATGTGTGCATCACCTTTGTCACAGGCCGAAAATCCGGGCATTGCTTGAAACAGTTCCACAACTTCATTTATACAATCATCATTTGTGTCCACTACAGTAGTTTCATTTCCTCCTTTTTTCCCAAGCAATCTATTCCAAGCCTTGTTGAGATTATCTTGTGACAGGGTGGTCCAAGCATCAGCTAACATATAGCAGCAGTCTTTGAGATTAAGCTTTTTGGAAAATGCCACCACACTTTCTTCATCTTCAGCCAACAATAAACGACGCAGGACTTCCTTCTTGTACATCTTTTTAAGCTTTGCTATAACACCCTGATCCATTGGTTGAATCAGTGCTGTTACATTGGGAGGCAGAAAAATTACTTTAAAATTTGCATCAACTGCATTCAATGTATCCGTCTCTGGATGAGATGGTGCATTGTCCAGTAGAAGAATTACTTTTCCAGTTTTCTTTTCTTGTTCTCTCAATCTCTTCACATTTGGGATGAACTGATTTGTATACCAATCAAGAAATATTTCACTATTCATCCAAGCACTCTTCTGTGCTTTGTAGCACAATGGGAGAAATGTCACATTCTTTAAACAACGTGGCTTTTTGGCTTTACCGATCATTAGCACCGGTAAACGATGACTTCCACTGGCACTCGCGGCTACCAAAATTGTTACTCTCTCTTTGCACTTTTTAAACACAGGGGAAGCTGCTTCGCGCTGAGATGCAAGTGATTTTTGAGGCAATGATTTCCAGTATAAGCCAGTCTCATCGGCATTATACACATTATCGAGTGAATAACCTTCTTCTTCCAAAAAAGCCAAGAATGTTTCTTTAACATTTTCAGCAGCAGTTGCATCGCTAGATAAAGATTCCCCTTGAATCTCCAATTCTCGTATGCCATGACGAGATTTAAAGTTTCTTAACCATCCCTGGCTAGCCTTAAAGTCAGGAGGACAATCAAGTTGATTGTTGAACTGAAGTGCCTTTTCACACAATAGAGAGCCAGAGATAGTTCCCCTTTGCTTCGTCTTTGCACAAACCATATATACAAAGCCTCTTCCAATTTCAAATCTTTCGCATTTCTCATGGTTTACGTTTCTTCGACCCATTTTCACTATCCAATTTCGATGCAAAACTCATAATTTTATCCTTGTTACTTTTGATGTCAGAGACGGTAGCTTTCCCAACACTGAAAATGCTCGCAAGTGAAGACACAGTTTCACCTTTTCCTAGTCTCTTGATAATTTCTTTTTTTCGTTTCAATTGACAAAACATTGTGGTTCCCTTTATATGCTTTAGGCCTTCTGGAAGATGCCATATCGCATAGAGAAATACTTGCATACCAAAATTATTCTGCTGTAGTAGCAGACACAATTATTTTAAGTTGAACTGTCTGTTTAGCCAGTGTTCTACCTAGAACGCACACGTACACTAGATTGGTAAACCAGATATTAACTGACTTTATGATCTAACTGACTTCCTGTACGTAAGCGACCGACCATTAGCCCATTCCATCCTCTACAAATTGTTCGCACACATTTGAAGCTTGCAGCATGAAAAGATTAAAAAATGTAGTCTAGCATGACTGGTGGCGCCTGATTTTTTTTTTCTCGAAAAAGTGTTCGGATAATTGGATTTTCGGATAATTGGGGTTCGGATAAATGGAGTTCTACTGTATATATATATATATATATATTATATATATATATATATATTTATATATATATATATATATATATATATATATATATATATATATTATATATGTATATATATATATATATATATATATATATATATATATATATATATATATATATATATACATATACATATACATATATACATATATACATATATACATACATACATATATATATATATATATATATGTATGTATGTATGTATGTATGTATGTATGTATGTATGTATGTATGTATGTATGTATGTATGTGTGTATGTGTGTATGTGTGTATGTGTGTATGTGTGTGTGTGTGTGTGTGTGTGTGTGTGTGTGTGTGTGTGTGTGTGTGTGTGTGTGTGTGTGTGTGTGTGTGTGTGTGTGTGTGTGTGTGAGTGTGTGTGTGTGTGTGTGTGTGTGTATGTATGTATGTATGTATGTATGTATGTATAACAGGGTGCATTAAGTACATAAATAAATAAATATAAATATATAAATAAATAAATATATATGTATATAGCAGGATGCATCAAGTACACATTTATAGCAGGTGCATCAAGTATATATTTAAGCAGTATGCATCAAGTACACATTTATAGTAGGATGCATCAAGTATATATTTATAGCTGGGTGCATCAAGTACATATTTATAGCAGGGTGCATCAAGTACATATTTATAGCTAGTTGGACCAAGTACATATTTATAACAGGATAGATGAAATACACATTTACACAACTAGTCACATCAACAAAGGTGTTTGTTCACTCACCTAAACCACTGGAACGGATTAAACAGAACACGCTGAACAAATTCTCATAGCAGAATTTCGAATAGTTTTTATGACGCGGCATTAAACGCTCGTGCTAATAAAAAACCTCTACACCTCACGGTAGAAGGGGAACGACTAAGTAAGTAAGTAAGCTAATAAAAATAACCACTTGTCACTTTCAACTGAAATCACAACTTTCTGTTAACATGAGACAATATTTTAGCCCTTCCATCTATGTTTGCCCTTTCACGAGCTACCCCGAATCTCATTCACATTCACAATTAAAAAAAGTTAACCTACGACTCATATAAACGTTAAATACAACTCAGTCATGTAAAAAAAAGTTTGTACATCAGGCAATCATTCAATCAATCAGTCAATCAATCAGTCAACTAGCTAATCAATCAATATCCTTTAGCTCCACAAAGGGCAATGGAACTCATTAAGTTAAACACGTGTCAAGTCATCCTGTCGTGTGTCATGAGTTCAAAGTCTGTCTATGTCTTCTTCATAATTTTTATTTCTATCTCAAGCTTTCGTCTCCGCTCCCTTGGGAACTTCCCAGTCCACTAGCGCTGGAACCAGAATCTGTTTTCCTCCTTTAATTTTCTAGTTCTTTCAGTCTGATTTCGTGGGGCCGGGCCAGGCCGAGTCCTTTTCTGTCTTCTGTCTCTCGGCCTATTCCTTTTCAAATGTTATCTCTTTGCCGGCCTTCTTCTCCTCTGTCAAGAACCAATTATCGTGGATATCACTCCACTGCTTCCACCACTGCAGTGTGGACTTGTAATAATAACTAAAGGCTCGTTCTTCCAAGAGTATACCACACCACAATGGCTGACAATAGAAATGACAACCTTTAACAGGAACTTCCCTTTAATAATATGCACAATACAATAAGTCCTCACACGGCCAATAAACGCATCAAATACAATAATGAAATGCCACTGTAAACTTGCCTTAGCAGCTTAATCTATCAGCATCATACACGACAGTACGACTTACACTGAAAACCACCGCAATGAATATCGCTCACTTGAGCGGTAAAACTATGGAAATGACACTCAAAAATCATCTATCTTTTATCAAACTACGGCCTGCAGATAATACGAACTAGACAATACACTGCTCTAGTATTACAACGTACTTATCCACCAGGTCCGAAACATGGCAAGCACTCAATTAACAGGCCACAATATGAGCCACACAGCAATCTTGCTGGCAAAGGGAAAAATGTCCGTCCTCTCTGGACGCAGGCTAGTTTCTGTCTGTCCAAATTTGCGCCTTATTTGCCGACTTCCGGTAGTCACCTAACCCATCAGTTTGGCTAGCCCCGGCTGACTTTTCGCCGAACACAATACCTAAGATGCACTGCGAAATAGCGCTGTGACATCCTCGAATTCCCTTTGTTTCTCTTTTTTCTTTACTCTCTCTTTATTTTTGTCTTCTTTGCCTGTTCATTTTTCTTCTCCGTCTTTTTTATTTTCAGCTTTTTCCTTGTTGTTTTCAGCCTTAAATAAGGAAAAAATAAATGAAAACAGATCACGTATAGGAATACAATCAAATAGTTTGTTACTCTGAATATTAGTTTATTTTATCTCGTTCTTTTAACATTATATATATATATATTTATATATATATATATATATATATATATATATATATATATATATATATATAATATATATATATATATATATATATATATATATATACTACTCGTCAAAAGTCAAGGGCCACTTAGAAAAACCTTGGCTAAAACCATAAAACAAATCTGATATAAACGTAATTGGTATCAGTCAAAACGGCATTTATTGAATACCAAATTGACATGTCCCGTAAAGAAATGGAAACACACATTCAAACGCAATGAAGCTGTGAAGTGTGTCACCCACCTTTTCAAAAGTCACACAATAGATATTGGACAAATAGACATTTCAAAATCGGGTATGACCACCGTTTGCAGCAAGGCTTTCAAGACAGCGTAGACGCATCGAGTCCACAAGGGTCCGAAGAGTATCCCGAGGAACAGCTTGCCACTCCTGAAGCAGAAATGCAGTCAGCTGTGCAACATCCATTGGCAGGGGGTGACTTGTTGACAATCTTCAACCAAGGACATCCCAGAAGTGCTCAATCGGAGAAAGGTCAGGTGAATGAGCTGGCCACGCCATCCTGATGATCCCATGTTGCTGAATAAACTCATTCACCACACGAGCTCGATGGGGTCGAGCGTTATCATCTTGGAGGATGGCATTACCACCTATGGCCTCCAGAGCAGGCTGAACATTTGGTCTCAAGATTTCGTTCTGGTATCTTGGGCCGGTCAAGTTGCCTTGGATGATGTAGAGTGGGGTCCTGCCGTGTCTGTAGAAGCCTCCCCAGACCATGACAGAACATATACCATAACGATCCACCTCTCGAATTGTGTCATCAGTAAATCGCTCTCCTGGTCGTCTCCAAACTCGAATCCTGCCATCATTGAATGACACAGTGAAGCGAGATTCATCAGTGAAGAGAACTTGACTCCATTGTTGCCTTGTCCATCGGATGTGCTCGCGACACCAAGCAACACGGGCTCTGCGATGAGCAGGAGTAAGAGAGATTCTGACTGCAGGACGTCGAGCAGCCAGTCCAAATTCATGTAAACGTCTGCGAATGGTGCTTTGACTGACATTAACGTTTACAGTTTGTCTCAGCTGACATCTTAGAGTGGAACAAGTCACTGTTCGATGGCGCAGGGCTGACAACAAGAGGTACCGGTCATCATGTCTATTGGTGCATCTAGGGCGACCTGGCCGGTGGCGATCCTCCACACTTCCTGTGGCCTGAAATCTCTCCAAAATTCTTTGGATAGTAGAGTGTGACACTGCAAGCCGTCTAGCAACCTCACGGACAGATAAACCACTTTCAACCCACGCTATAGCCCTCATTCTTTGTAAGGTGTCAAGACTTCTTCTCGGTGGCATGGTTTCTGCAAGTGATGAAGCTACCCTAAGTCTGCTGATTGTAAAACAAATTAAGAGTGAACTCTGTTCACGAAACGTCGCCATTGCACGTGGAATGTCAATCAGCACGATTACTTCACCTATTTGGTTGTACGGAAGTTTGAAAAAACAGATTAAAAATGTGAATTTATGGTCAGCAAACCAAATCGCACGTGATCACCGTGGTTGTCGGTGAGTTGTTTTTATGCTTAATATGCACAGAGGACTGTCAGAGGAAGATATTTCACCCATTTTTACTAAAAACTTCCTTCATTTAATCATTTTATGCGCTTATATAAAAGTGTATTGAAAATAATAGGGTGGCCCTTGACTTTTGACGAGTAGTATATATTGCTAAATTTTCGCGCTTCCACTGGCATCTTCCGCACCGCACAAGACCCTACTCTGTAAAAAAGTATCATATCTTGAGAGAACGAACGAACGAACGAACTTTATTTTCAAAGGGTTGAGAATTGAGCACTTAGGCCCGTCTAACATTCTGCGCTTCCACTCTCACTTATCTTGCATACTATACCCTTTCATTCCCTCATGTTACTTTAAGCATTAAGTTAAAGGCATACATCATTAAAGAGACACGGTTTTAGAAAAAATAAAGAAAAATAATTAAAATATTTTACTTAAAGTATTTTACTTAAATATTTTACTTTGTTGCTGATTTACCTTACCTCTTGTGACAAGAATTAACATCTTGATCAATACTTTTGACAGGATATGGATATTAACTCCAGACTTTCTAAAATCGAAGACAACCAGAATCGGCTGAGAGTCGAGTTCAACCAATTCCGCAACGACACCACTAGAGATATCAGGACTCTGCTGACATCTGTCAACGAGGTGAAGGAACTGTCAAAAACTCTGGAGAATCTAATGAGTGAATCGTCAAAGATTTTACAGGCCAGTGTGAGCAAGATGCATCAGCAGCTACTTGAAAATTCTGATCATTTAGGAAAGCAGATTTTAGACGTAAGGAGAGACGTCTTGGCAAGGTCCAAGAAACCTCTTTGAAGTTCAAATAACGCTGAGTGACTGGCTTGTTAAGTGTATAAATGAGTGAGTGAGAGAATTAGTGTAGATGAAAATATGTGAATTTCTTCAGCTTGGAAATATATTTTTTTAACAGTGCTATTGTACATATATGCATGTGACAGGAGGACTTGGCATGTGTTTGTTGAAGGCCTATGCTCCTTTGGGAGTGGAGGGTTATGAATGAAGTGTACATATATGTAACATATAGTTTTATATACGTTGCTAGTTAAGTATATTTAATGACTGTAAAAGGTAAAGGTAATCCCATAGAAAATACTGCCTTAGGGGAGTGAGGTGTTAGAGATCTCACAAAACTAGGTCCAGCATCGAGAGATGGAGGTGACCAGTTCCCTTCCTCGCTGCCTTTTCCTTCCCTAACCCAAGAGCGAGGTCAGGTACCCACTTACACCTGTGGAGACAAGAGCGTGATGATACTGTGAATCCAACACGGCACCTTAGCCGTGATAGATCAGCGCTCTAAGTAGTCTGTCAATCGGACGCTGTTGTATATTTGTAAAACAATGTGAATTGAACATATTTGGTTGAGATGTGTGTGTGTGTATATTTGTAAAACAATGTGAGTTGAATATATTTGGTGGAGATGTGTGTATGGTGTATATTTGTAAAATAATGTGAGTTGAATATATTTGGTGGAGATGTGTGTATGGTGTATATTTGTAAAACAATGTGAATTGAATATATTTGGTGGAGATGTGTGTATGGTGTATATTTGTAAAACATTGTGAATTGAATATATTTGGTTGAGATATGTGGTGTATATTTGTAAAACAATGTGAGTTGAATATATTTGGTGGAGATGTGTGTATGGTGTATATTTGTAAAACAATGTGAATTGAATATATTTGGTGGAGATGTGTGTATGGTGTATATTTGTAAAACAATGTGAATTGAATATATTTGGTTGAGATATGTGGTGTATATTTGTAAAACAATGTGAGTTGAATATATTTGGTTGAGATATGTGGTGTATATTTGTAAAATGATGTGAGCTGAACATTTTTTGTTCAGATGTGTGGTGGTGTAAATTTGTAAAACAGCGCTTTTGGTACATGTGCAGTTGTGTATATTTGTTATTGTTATTGGTGATCAGAATCAACTTCATTGCACTCCGGGCAAACCCATTGGTGTTCAGTCTCCCTCAGCAAATGTAGAAGGGTATGCTTACTAATTGTTCCTGTTGCGCGCTGGATGTATACACGCCAGATGCATTCTCTCATACGTCCATCTCTGCTGGTCTTACGTTTGATTCCAAACTCCAGCAATCATCCTTGATGATTCATCTATTGCAGTGTAATTCTCTAGTAGGCGATCATTAATTATCCTCAGTATCTCTCCCTTATCCAAATCTATAGGTGCTCTTAGGGTTACTATGTCAGCTCTTCCATTACAGCCATACCCCTGCAGTAGATCAAAACCGGTTCTTGAAGATTCGAGGCTTTTATAGAGGTTTTCCATTCATGCCGTAGCCATCCATTTTGGACCTTCCGAATAAGGGACTGAGAGTCAGACAGCCACCTTAGGGCTACAGTGGTTGTCTCTAGCTTCATTCTCATGCTGGATGTTGATATCATGCTATGTTCAGTCCTTGACTCTAGCCGAGAAGCCCCATCCTGATTTCCCACCACGGAATACAGATTCACCACTATATATTTGTAAAACATAGAGAGTTTGATATATGGTGTATATTTGTAAGATATAGTTCTCTCAACTAGGAATCGAACCCGGTCCTCTAGAACTCGAGGTGGACGCCACACCTATTAGCCGCTCCGAACCCCTATATTCCCTATATTTGAGGGAATATGATTTATGGACTTTTTTTCAAAACCAGTGGTCCTAATGATGTCATACTCCTCCCTGGTCTCCTGGGTAGTGAGATCGAATGCCTAGCCTTCTCGGATAAGGGCGAAAAAATAGGAGGTCCCGTGTGCACGTTAAAAATCCCACGGCAGTTGGAAATCATCAAGAGTAGGCCTATCAGGCCACTGCTCTGGTAAAATTTAAAAAATTAAAAACCTACCCACCACAAAATTATTTATAGAATGTGTGATTCCTATATACACACATTGGGATTCTCGCCGATGCTACGGAGTTCGTGCACTGTAGTGAGATCCTGCTGGTGTTATCTAAGGGAGGAAATCCCAGCACTGAACGAGTTGTCCGTGTGCAATGAAGATAGTCCTTAAAACCAAACCAGACCAAACCAGACCAAACCAAACCAAACCAAACCAAACCAGACCAAACCAAACCAAAACAAACCAAACCAGACCAAACCAAAACATAATGAGTTGAGCATATTTAATTAGGCTGTGTGGTGATGTATATTTGTAAGACACAGCCAATTGTGAATATTTGGTTACACTATGTTTTAGTGTGTAGGACATAGCTGGCTAGCAGTGAATATTTGACGAGACTGTGGTATATTTGCGTAATGATAGGAAGCTTTATGTTATCACTACGACATGAGATATTCTAACCACTAGAAATAATTATTTTGTCAGACAAGGTTTCAGCCTTTTAAATCTGTTATTGACACTCTGTGTGAGACCACTTCTGTCATGACGCCCATGTCTCACCCCTCCTGTTCTTGTTTTATTCCGTTTGCACTGGGAATTGAATCAACTCCGCCTTGGTTGTAATTATCTCCTGGCATTATTAATTCTCCCAACTTCATACATTTGTGAAAGTAGAAATTTTATTGTGTTTGATCTACTTTTCTGAGTTCCATAACTCATTACGGTTGTTCTAAATCCAGCACTATATTTCGTTCTGCAGTTTCGTTAATCCTTTTCAATGCCCTTGTTCTTAACTGTCCCTTCAGGCCCAATTAATTTAGAAGATCATACACTGTAGAGACCACTAGCCCTCCACAGACATGACTTTTGGCGTGAACCCCTTGTCTCAACTTCATTCAAGGAGCAAAGGCAAATACATGCCAAGTCCTCCTGTCACGTGCTATCATCTCAAGCTCTTTCCACGTTCTCATCATTTTCACCTCTGTTTCCATCTCTCTTCTCCATGTGCTTCTTGGTCTACCTCTGCCTCTGTTGCCTTGGGCATTCCAGAACAAGGACTGCCTTGTAATGCTATCAACAGGTTTCCTCTGTGTGTGTCCTATCCATCGCCATCGTCTTCTTCTCATCTCTTGTTCCACTGGCACTTGTCTGGTTCTTGTCATCAGTTCCGCGTTGGTGACCTTGACATACATTTTTAATCCTTCTATTCTACGCAAGTATCCATTAATGAAAGTCTGAAGCTTTTTGGTTGTAGTTTTTATTGTTCTCCATGTTTCAGAGCCATACAATAGGACTGACTTGACATTTGAGTTGAAGATTCTTATTTTCGGGTTGGACTTGATTTCTCTTGATCTCCATATATTTCCCAATGCAATGAAAGCTCCTCTTGCTTTTTTGTATTCTTGTTTTGATATCATTGTCTGTCCCTTCAACTTTGTCTATATTGCTGCCAAGATATGTGTACGATTCTACATCCTTTAGTGGTGTTTCTTCCAGTTCAACCCTGTTATCATTTCCTGAATTTATTCTCATTATTTTTGTCTTTTCCCTGTGTATTTTCAGACCCAATTGCTGTGACCTCTCATTGAGTGTTTTCAGTTTGTCCTGCATCTGATTACGGTTATGGGACAGAAGAGCCAAGTCATCAGCAAAATCTAGATCATCTAACTGTTTAGTCAGATTCCACTGGATTCCATTTCTGTTGTTTGTCGTCGATGTTTTCATAACCCAGTCTATTCCTAGTAAGAAAAGAAATGGAGACAAGAGGCATCCCTGTCGCTCTTCCGTTCTTATCTCAAACGGTTCTGTAAGTTGTCTTTCATGAAGAATTCTGCACGTCATGTCTTCATACGTTTTCTTTATTAAAATAACGATCTTCAGAGGAACTCCAAAGTGCCTCATCATTTTCCAAAGTGATTCTCTGTCTACACTGCAAATGCTTTTTCGTAGTCCACAAACCCAATGTATAGTGTTGAATTCCATTTCAGACTTTGTTCAACTATTATTATCAAAGTGGCTGTCTGGTCTGTAAGGATCTGTTTGGTCGAAAACCTGCTTGTTCCTCTCTCAGTTTCTTGTCAATGGACTCTTTTAATCTCTCGAGGATGATCCTGTTTAATAAATTTCCTGGCACTAATAGTAACATTATTCCTCTATAATGTGTGCACTCTTGTAAGTTTCCCTTCTTAAGCAGCTTAATTGGATATTTCCTTCCATTCTGCGGGTATCTCTTCCCTTTCCCAGACTTTACCAAGTAATTTATATAACATCTCTGTAGCCGTGTCAATATCTTCTTTGATGGCCTCTGCTGGAATGCCATATGGTCCAGCCGCTTTTCCTTCTCTTAGAAGCTTTATGGCTTTCTTTATTTCTTCCTTCGTTGGTGTGTCACCGTTAATTTGTAGCCCTTCTTCATCTGGCTGGATGTATGGGGGGTTTTGCGGAGCTGGTCTATTGAGAAGGTCCTCAAATTATTCTATCCACCTCTTTCATTTTTTCTTGTATATTGCTAAGCAGTTTTCCATTTTTGTCTTTTATGAGGCAATTTGCTTGCTTATATTTTCCTGTTAGCTTCTTTGTGCTGTTATACAGTTCTCTTATATTTCCTTTGGCTGCAGCATCTTCTGCCTCTCTTGCCAATTTCTCAATATATTTCCTCTTGTCTGTTTTGATGCTTCTTCTTACTTATTTGTTTGCTTCGGTGTACACGTTCTGTGGATCTTCTGGTTTTGCTTCTCTTTAAATCTACTTTCTTGTGTTCTCTGTCCATTATCTTATTGATGGTTTCTGTTGTTATCCGTGCTTTTTGTTGTCTTTCCCTTTTCCCCAGTATTTCTTTACATGTCTCTTTCCATACAGTTTTGATTTGCTGCCAGTGGTCTTCTGTATTCGCTACATCTTCCAGCTGTTGGTGCACTTGGTATTTGTTGGATATTGTGACAGTAAATGTGTCTCTTGTTTCTTGATTTCTTAGATGTCCTACATTAAATTGTTATCTATAATTTTGCATAGTTGCATATCTCTTGAGTTTCATTTTTACTTTGGCTATCAAAAGGTGGTGATCTGATGCCACATCTGCTCCTCTATATACCTTTACATCATGCAATGATGATCTAAACTTCTTGTTTATGCATATATGATCAATTTCATTTTCTGTTCTATGGTCTGGTAATATCCATGTTGCCTTGTGTATTCTCTTATGTGGAAACTAGCTTCCTTCTATAGCCAGTTGATTCTCATCTCCATGACCAGTGGGACCGCGCAATGCTCAGATGTATAGCTGCATCTGAATTATAATATAAACAATAACGTATAATAGGGAATTAGTGAACAATGTAACAAGGCTGCATGCTCCATCTGAAGCATTGACCCAGACAATATGTAGTTTAGTATTATAAATTATAATGCAAGCTTCTAATGGAAAATGAAAACGAGTAGAAATATTTTCTCACATTTAATTATTAATAACTGAAAGTAGGTTCACAAAGTGTTGACACTGGGGTCGAGAGCTGTCAATCAAAAGAACGCTTTAACAAAAACAAAAATGCATCACCCTTGTTATTTGGTAGAATCAAGTGCGGGTCACTGAGTACTGCACATCTGTGCATAGTAACTTTGAGTGATAGCTGTTTTAAGTTTGATACGATAGTTCTCACACTTGTAATGGTTCTCACACTTGTATCTTCTTCTTCTTCTTCCGTCCTTAGCCAAAGACCGACCAAGCAGTCAGAGGCCATCACGCCTTGTGGCGTCTTAAGGGCAACAGCAGATTGATTTTCTCTGTTGTAGTTTCCCATCACGCCTAGCGGCATCTTTAGGGCAACAACAAATAGATCCATCTGCCGTTGTTTCCGTAATCGGTGTGACAAGCCAACGGGTGATCAGCCCATTGGGCTCACACTTGTATAGAGCACTCTAAATTAACATTAACAAAAGACAAAATAATGTACTTTTTGAGTGACATCTTGTTGAATTCATAGGAAAAGAAATGAAGATGTAACTATAAACAATTGTCATTTATCCACGACAACATCTGCACTGGTACAATGGTAACAAAGACAAGATACGTGCTGAAATCAGTATTTTACACTGTTGTCAGGTTTAATAAAATCATGAACTCCTGAAACCTTCCCATAGAACAGCAGAAAAAACAGGTGCTAGGAGCAAAATGAGGAGGTACAAATACTGGTGTTAGCGCGGTCAAGAAACAGAGAGGGAGGGAACGGGTTAGAGCTCGAGATTTTAAAGATTCAGATAGAGATTTTACCGAGAGAGTGCTTAGAAATAATACAACTAAAAATGTAGGAAGTTTGATGTAGGCCCGTTTGCTGGATTAGCCGGTGCAGGGGACTAATGAGAAAGTAGGAAAGATGTGTAGATTGGAATAAATAGTTTTCGTAGAGAATAGATAATAATAATAATAAAGTTAAGAAGAGCATTTCTTGATAATCTTAGTTAGTGTTAGAGTAAGTTATCTTTTAAGTTCAGAATACTGGAGAGAGTATTTTCATAGAGCTTTAGAGTTTTGGGGCGACTCTGTAGTGCTCTGATATACTTTGTGGTTTGCTTTAGTAGGGCGGATTATTTGTTGAGTAATAGAGTTTTGGGCATCGCTTTTCCAAGTAACTGGTAGTGAAAGTAAGAAAGAGAGATAGTGGTTCTCAAGCTGTTAACAAATGATCTTAACCCGCTAAGGTGAATAGCAATTCAAACGCAATGCTTGAGTCGTTTTAAAGATAATATTATTCTGCGTGTTTACGCTATAGAATATGTAATGAATATTTATAACTTCGCGCCGTTGGTGGAGCGGTTGCAGTTAAGTGAAAATGTGTGATCCTGCAGACTAACAGGCAATAAATAGATAAATTGTGGTGACTTTATTCCAGACGTTTAGCCTTTGATGCCACTTGTAAGTAGACATATTGAGAACCACTGACTCGATACTTAATTATAGACACTGTAAAAACTTAATGAGAAATGTTCATTGAATATTAAGAAAGAGGATATTATTACTTTACACGAGATTTTGAGAATCAGTGTAACGTTTGAGCTGATGTAGCTTGTTATGCAATGAAGAGAACAATGGTTCTCAGGTTTTGGTTTTTTGTGGAGAACAGAGTGTATTAATTAAGAAGAATGAAAACAGAGATTCTCAACCTATTAAATGATGATAGGATTAGTAAGTGTAGTACAAAAGTTATAGAATGTAAAAATTAAAATTGTTATGTAGGTGTACAGTGCATGCTTTAATATTATTATATTTATATTTTATTTGGTGGAGAGGAATTTTAATAATCTTAATAAACAATACTAACTTTATAGTAGTTGTCGTCAGTGATTAAGCTAATTACTGTAAGTGATTTTAGAAAATGTTTGCCAGTGAAACAGTTAGTTATCGTGGTGACTGCGTTAACTGTCGTCACTAACTTATGTGTTATTGTGCGATGAACTGAATTCAACCAGCTAAGGTGAGCACTAACATTACATTATACTTAACATCAAGTGCCAAGAAACACCAACACGTAGCAGCATTCTCATCCGGAAGAACCTACCTGGGTTAAACAAGGTTGCACACAATTCTATAGAGATTGGTGGAAATCTACATCTAGGGCGTGTAGCCTTTCTGACCACTAAACACTAACAAGATCAATTACAGGAACATAACATGTGCCTGGTGTAAATACGTTGCAACCTTATCTGATCTGAACAATTGAATAATTGACATTTCAAAACGTTTATTTACAAACAGAGTGTGGGCTGTTACACCAGGTCATTGCATATGGTAATCTTGAAAACTTGTAGCTCGTCTAATTTGGATTCAAATGGCACTGTCAGCTCAATCATTACAACCAGGAGCAACGGCGGAGAGTGCAACACTATATCTGATCGTCATCAAAACTTCATAATGACCTAAGGGTATGCCCCATGCCCAGGTAGGTCTTCTGACATCTCCCAATCATTAGTTCCATCAAGAATAAGATATGCTATATAGCATTCCTTGTCAAGAACCACTGCAGAGCTCGTTTCCATGTAGTCTAGCTTGTTGAACTTCTGTTTGCACCCAGCTACTATTCTCTGCTCTTCGGATTTTTGAACCATCATCTCTCTGCGTTCCTTCTTCGACGCCTTGTACCATAAGCGGATTTCACCATGGCCTAACCAGCAACAGTTAGTCTAGGGAGACCAGAGTACCTCATTTAGCTTGAAAGTTTCTCGGGGCGTACCTACTGCTCGTTCACGGTCCGCTGCCTTCACGTTTCTAGGGTGGGTTAAACAGTCCTAACATCTATATCGCACGAGTCGCATAGTATAATTGCTAGTTTATCCTTTTCAACTTTGTAAAACATAGCAAGAAGCTTATATTTCCTTGGATTTTAGTATATTTATATAGTACAAAGCCAGCAGCTTAAAGAATTATTTTTACAAGTTGTATCTTCGTAGTTAAGCAAATATATATATTGTGCTATGAGCGCTTGTTTGTTCTAAATCCATTTTGTTTTGCATTTTGAAGTTATCCCTACACATATAAATGAGCATGAAAAAAGCAATACATAATGTTTTATTTATGATGATTAAACCCCCAACACGAGACTTAAATTTTGTTCCATCTCCTATAACGTTTCTTCCTCTTCTTCTTGGATCCTTATCCCTTGACTGACAAAGCAGTCAGTGGCCATCACGAATTGTGGCGCCTTGTAGGCCAGAACAAACTGTCTCCATTTTGCTCGGTAGGTGGCCATCCTTCATGCCGTGCCCACACTCTGTTTCATGCTTTGCATCTCAGCCTCCGCTGTTCTCCGCCAGGTTGTCTTTGGTCTGCCTCTCTTTCGCCGTCCTTCTAGGGTCCATAGCATTGCAGTTCTGGCGATTGTCATGGTCTCTTCTGAGGACATGGCCAACCCAGTTCCTGCGTCTGCCCGCAATGATGGTGTACATGCCTTTTTAACTGCACCGTGTAAGCAGTTCCTGGATGGAGACAGTATTCGGCGAAAAAAATTGGAAGAATTGTCCTTAGACAGTTTGTGTGGAATGAGGATAATTTGGACATTTCCTTTTCTGGTACTCTCCAGGATTCTGCGACATACAAAAGTACAGAAGGTACGCAGCTCTAATATAATCTTAATTTGGTATTTGTGCTGTACATCAAGCGATGGACAGAAAAGAATCGAACAGAGTGCACCATCAAATCAAGAAACAGAAGAATTGTTACAAGCCCATTGAGGCATATTGGGAATATTGTGTTAGTCCCAAATTTTTCTTGGCCATCTGCAGACTAGGGCGATTTGGTCAGCATTACACAGCCACCTTATCATTCCCAGAGTTTCTCTGGTACCCAATTCATGAGGCTGGGTCGACCCCAAAGCCGTTTGCAAGCATCCCACCTCAACTTGGGATCGAACCATGGACCACCGAGACAGGAAGCCAGTGCACCAACAACTGCGCTAAAGAGGCTGAAAGAGAAAAAAGACGTTGGAGGTTCATTGCAGCCGACCTTCGCTGTGGAGATGGCAGCTGATGGTGAGTTGTGTTATCAGCACGAAAGCATGAGTAGATTGCCTTGTCATGGATGATAAAGCTGTATGATACCTCTTCAAAGATGCAGGTTGATGGAATTTGTTTTAAAGAAATCATCAACACTAGAGTTGTATAACGGCAATAAGTGTGACGATAATGTATCATTATGATAACATACTGACATATAACTGATTTTCGGGACATATTTCATTATGTTAAGATCACATTTCGTGTCGTGAGTCCTTGTTTGTTCTCTGTACAAAAAAAATGACCTTTTAAGGAATAGGGCACTATGTATTTATGGTTATTAAACATTTTGGTACAAGCAGTGTTGGGATGAGCAACCTTACTCTCGAAGTGAAAACAGGTGTACGACAGGGTTGTCCCTTGTCAACCATGTTGTTTTTAACTGCCATACTGGGGGGGGGGGGGGGGGGTTATGCGCCGGACAACAGAGGATATCCTTAGAGGAATAAGATGGACAACGTTCACCACACTAGAAGATCTAGAATGCGCAGACAATATTGCACTATACGTTCACATCAGCTCAACAAAATCATTCCAAGCCTTCGTTTCCTGTGCCTTCAATTCAAGTTGTTTCCATGTTTTCCTTGTACATTTCATAATATATTTCCAGTTCTGTCCGCCATGTGTTTTGTCCTGTATCTTTATTTTTCTATTGCACTGGGGGATTCCATGTAATGCTATCGACTGGTTTTCTTAATATATTTCCTAATCAAGGGTCGAATAGCTAAGAGGAATCTAAAGGTACCATGTTCGATTCCTAGTAGTGGGAATGTAATTTATGGAAATTTCTTTTTTCAGAACCAGTGGTCCTAATGTTGTTATACTCCCATAAGGAAGGGAAACCCGAGGCCTGTATTTGTCTAATTTTTATTTGCTGTTATACTCCCCCTTGGTCTCCTGGGTAATGAGATCGGAGGCCTAGGCTTCTTGGATTAGGACGAAAAAAAAGAGGTCTCATGTGCAGGATGTGCACGTTAAAAAAACCCACGGCAGTTGGAAATCGTAAAGAGTAGGCCGTAAGGCCGTTGCCCTGGCAGAATTTAAAAATTAGAAGCCTACCAACCATAAAAATATTTATAGAATGTGTTATTTCTATTTACACACACTGGGATTCTCGCCGGTGCTACGGAGTTCGGGCACTGTGCTTAGATTCTCCTTGTGTGATCTAAATGAGGAGATCGGAGCACTGATGGAGTTGTCCGTGTGCTATGAAGATAGTCCTTAAAACCAAACTTAACCTATCTAGCGCCACCGACTTTTTCTGCAATTTGATTAAGAGCAAGAGTCAGCAAGCTCATTTAGACACTTTTGCATGTAACTCTGATAATTTCTTTCTTGTCTGTCTTTTTTTTTGGTAATTCTGATAAGCTCTTTCTTGTCCATTATGGGATTGTCTCTCTTACGCATGCAAAACTTATGGATAAGACTTTCTTCAGAATATCAACAAGAAGTCAAGACTCATTGAAATATGAGTCAATAGTTAAGACTCTTTGAGGAATGTATTAAAATGGTAAGATTACCTTTTGAATGTGAAACGAGGGTTAAGACATTTTTAGGAATGTGAACCATTGGTAAGACTTTCGAATGTGAGCCAATGGTAAGACCATCTTAGGAATGTGAACCAAGCGTTACGACTAAGTTAAGAATTTGAACCAATAGTTAAGACCGTCTTAGGAATGTAAAACAAGAATTCAGATTATCTTAAGAATGTGAGCCAAGAGTTAAGACGATCTTAGGAATTTGAACCAAGAGTAACGCCTGTCTCGAGAGTAGGACCCAAGAGTTAAGATGGTCTATACACATGAGACAAACAGCCTCATCATGTAATACAAATTGTAGCACAAACCGTTGCTGCAAATTACATAACGTGCATCGCCTTTCTAGCTAAGAAACGGTCTATTTTTAAAATACACGAGTCACTGTTTATTCATCCATAACAGCTGCGACACTTTTTTTGTTCATCAAGGAAATCTGAATTACTGACTGTTCATATAAATACCTTAATTACTGACTATTCATGTAAAATACATCTTACTTACTTACTTAGTCGTTCCCCTTCTACCGTGAGGTGTAGAGGTGTAAAATACATCAATTACTGAATATTCATCTAAAATACCTGAATTACTGACTATTCATTTAAAATACCCGAATTACTGGCTATTCTTACAAAATACCCGAATTACTGGCTATTCACATAAAATACATGAACTACTGACTATTCATCTAAAATATATGAATTACTTACTATTCAACTAAAATTCCTGAATTACTAACTATTCATTTAAAAGACACGAATTACTGAATATTCGATAAAAATACATAAAGAAATGACTATTAATCCAAAAAAACATGAATAACTGACTATTTATCTAAGGTAAATGAATTACTGACTATTAATTTGAAACATCCGAATTAGTGACTAGTCGGCTAAAACGCCTGAAATATTGACTATTCATATAAAATGTCTAAACTACCAACTATTCATATAAAATAACTGAATTACTGACTGCTCATTAAACACCTGAATTACTGATTATTCACTTAAAATACCAAAATCCCTGACTATTTATCTAAAATACCTGATTTACTGACTTCCTATATATAGGACATGAATTACTGACATTTATCTGAAATACATGAATTGCTGACTGCACGTATGAAATATCTAAAATAAAGACTATTCACCTAATATACCACAATTACAGACTATTCACCTAAAATTACGGACTATTCACCTAAAGTACCATATTATTCATTTAAAACATGTCAGTTACTGGCTGTTCATCTGAAACACCTGAATTACTAACTAAATACCTTAATTACTGACTATTCCATTAAAACGTTTCAAATAAAGATTATACACCTAAATTACACGAATTACAAACTATTCAACCTAAATACCTAAATAAAAGATTTTTAATTTAAGTACGTGAATTACTATTTCTCTAATATACCTAAATTACTGACAATTTCTTTAAAATATACGAATTACTGGTTTTTCATATTACATGCCTGAATTACTGACTATTGATTTAAAATACCCAAATTTCTGACTACGCTGGCTTTCCCATGTCCGCGTCATGGAAGATGGTCGCATCCCTAAGGAAATCTTTTAAGGACAACTGGCAGATAACAAAAGAACATTTGGGCGACCGCAGCTGAGGTTCAAAGATGTGTGCAAGAGAGACATGAGGGCACTGGACATAAATCCAGCAACCTGTGAGGATGAAGCTGGCGATCGCACCAAATGTGCGACGCTCCCTACGGTGCAACCTCAGATTTGATGGAAAACAAACTAAACAAACAAACTCTCACAACAGACAGAAGAGAAAAGAAAACGTCGAAAAGAGAACTAGGAAAATAAGCAGCTGAGGTCTGTCACTTCAGGGGCGCATGTCCATAGTCAGTTACGACTGGAGGTGCTACTACTACAATTACTACTGACTCTGTATTACTAGCATTACTGACTATTCACGTTTAGTGATTACACACACATTATTTGTCTGCATTATTAAAGGTAAAGGTAAATGCAGTCCTATAGTAGGTACTGCCGTAGGTGAGTGAAGTGTTAGAGACTTCACTATACTAGGTCTATTATCGAGAGGCAGGGGGGACCAGGTCCCTTCCTCGCTGCCTTTTCCTTCCCTAACTAAATAGCAAAGTCCGGTACCCATTTACAGCTGGGTTGACTGGGGCGTTGTGATACCGTGAATCGAACCTATTACAGTAATAGTAGAGTAATAGTATTTTCGTACAATTATTCATCTGCAGCAGCTGAACCACTAGTTCTCAAGCAAATGAGTGATGGGATATCTATAGAAAAAAATAATCTATATCACCGTTAAAAGGTAAAGTTAGTCCCATAGTAGATACTGTCGGAGGGGAGTGAAGAGCTGGGGACTTTGCTATACTAGGTCCAGCTTCGAGAGATAGGATGACCAGTTCTCTTTCTTGCTGGCTTCGTTTTCCCTGACTCAAGAGCAGAGTCAGATGCCCATTTACAACTGGGTAAACAGGAAAATGACACCACGGTGTTTCTAACCCGCTATCTATGCCGCGAGAGGCCAGCGCTCTAACCACTCACCTACTTGGACGCTCCACCTTTTTATATATATTATTTTTTGGGTTTTAAAACTGGATTTCCGCTTCGTTTTGGCGCTCAACCTGAAGTTACGAATCAAGTAAGTAATATTAAACAACAATTTTGCACGTCCACCGTGCTCACGAACAAAATGTTGTGGTATACATTTACATACTTTTTAAATAACTACAATAACAATGCAATTCATCATTGTCACCATCATCACCCTCAGCTACTGTCACAGAATGGCTTCGAAACTTTTCATTTCTTGTGTCATCACGTAGTTCATTTTGTTCTCTTCACGTTCTATTGTCCTACCTCGGACAATATTTGGTATTTTCGAGTCATTGTTTACGCTTCTTACTGTAATCATTCGTCATGTTTGTTTGCCTACCCATCATCGCTGAGAGTTGATACAGGTAAGACCAGACTGGTCGCCAGTCATTTTTGTGTAGTGACACTCAGTTTTTTGTGTTTGCACAGGGAGCGCCGGTCATATGACAAACACACCTGAAGACGACGGAAATGTTGTAATCGCTTCCGGACATAATTGTTTCGAAGACATTATCTGTGATAATGTAGGAAGTAGTTGTGAGTGTAAACATTACCGATAATTGTCGGAAATAACAATTCCTTATATGGAAAGTGCCTTTTAAAAATTACACATAATTTTCCTATGACGAAATTGTTCGGATAAACCCCATTATAAAACGCATGAGTGAATACAATTGGCTGGGCAATTCTGGATGTTATAAACAACACTTCTGTTGGGGTTTCGTCAGATTGTAACAACCACGCGCATGGGACGGAAGTTGCAATATAATCTGACACTTTCGCCGAATTAGAGCACTGTGAAATTCACCTCGTCAAGAAGACAGCCAGCTAACCAGAGTATGGAATAGGATCAGAATTCCATTTATCGAACCGGACCTTGTTTGAGCATCTTGTGAACTTATATCCCAGGAAAACGCTACTTACATTAACACGGAATCCTAGGAATCTGAACACAAACTCAGAGTGGGAGCCTAGTGTAAAGTAATACTCGGTGGTACCAGTTGATGGGGCTATCTCTGGAACAAAGAGTGTAGTATAAGTGGTCTGCTGTCAACGCTAGATACCATCATCAGACGGGTCTTGAAGACGCTGGACCGGCTTCCTGATTACTCCCTGATATTTCTTGGAACGTGTTACAACCTCCAGACTTGACCAGTGACTAGAGTGAATCAGTCCCTAATCTGCAAAGAACCAAATATCAGCTGGAGCAGAAAGCAAGAAACTTACTGGCAGCTAAGTACAAACTTAAAAGCTGCCAAGAGAACTTTCAGACAATTCCCTCAATATCCTTATCACAACCCTGTGATGATTACCTTTTTTAAAATAATAATGCATTTTACACTGTTAAGGATAATTGATTGCTAAATTTGTTATTTGTATATATACAAATTTATAGTTGATTTACTCCTTTTGGGTGTACTGCACCCGAATGTCTCAATCACCTTAAATACACTTAAAACAGAGCTGCAAAATTAAGATTTCACTGAATTAAATCAGTTGGGGGCTTGAACGAGCTACATTATACAATATATCTCTTCACAAAAGTTGTAGGGTAGATAAAAATTACTTTGTTAAGACACATTCAGCATTGTTCTTGATTTCTGAATATCTTGCGAACACTCCCTCAAGGTAGAAGCATCATCATCCTTATATTTGCATCTCTGCCACGAGTAATCTTGTGCGAAGGTAGATACATTTGAAGACCCACATTAGATACTTTTGTATTTGGCCGTTTCTGGACCATCACTGCAGAGCAAAGGGGAAGCAGCCCGTGACAGCTACTGAAGGGGTTTATGCCTTGAACAAACTCAAGCCAAGTCCTCCTGCCATGTATTATTAGCTAACTGTTGTTTCATATCTTTTTCATCCCAATTCAGTTCTGTCTCCCTCTCTTATCTGTGAGTTTTTCGGATTACTATCACATTCCCCTGTGCACTCGTCAGAGGAACTATGCTAGTTTTTATAGAACAGTGAAGACACCCCTTTATGACTCATATCGTCACCAGGATTTATCGTGGAAGTAAACTTATTCGGCGTTCACTTCATTAGTTTTTTGTGTGGGATGAACTACGGCCAATTTGTATCCTCGAGAGCTGGGATGATACATTAGTCAACAGGACCAGTAGGGATTATGTTCATGGAATAAATATACCAAGGGATAACACAGACTCAAGGGAAGAAATACAAAATAGGTAAGAGTGTGAGAGGTGGCCACATGAATGAGAGAGCGTGTGTTAACTTTATTGTGGCTGGAAATTATCTATTAATCTTTGGTGGTTTGATATGATTCTGTTTACTTTACTTGATCTTTTGTTGTACCAATATTGTTATTCTGTAAACCTAACGCTAACCTTCAACCTTTGGGTAAATATTTTCTTTGGGTTATTTTCCTTTATACGGTGAAGGTGCACCATCCTTCTTTATTTTCCTCTATATGTAAATGCTTTTCTTTATATTCTTTGGGTAACTTGATGTTGTAAAACAGTTTAGTGATAATAAACAACAAGAAAACTTAACTTTGTGTGTTGGTCAGACCCATACCCATTTATCTTAGTTTTTCACGTTTGTGTGTCATTGCTGTCACATATGATTGTGTGTGTGTAGAGTAACCTGTTCTTTCATTAGGGAGGCAAAGACTGTCTCATAATAAAGGATAGTTGTACGGCTATGCTGGTTGAGAGAACCTACCCACTCCAGAGACATATCTTTCCCTCAACCTACCACCTGTGAAATCTATTCCTATACATTTCTCGTGTGTCAGTCAACCTCTACTCTCTACTTAGACTGGGCCCAATAAACCAATTAACCTACCGTACGACACGAGTGTTGGTCGTCCAATCTGGATTCAAATGGCACGGTCAGCTCAATCATTATAATCTGGTGCGATGATGAGGAATGCAGCACTATATCTGGCCGTCTTCGAGATCTTCCGATAGCCTCTGTATATGTCCCTAGCCAAGGTAGCTCAACTGCCATCTCCCAGTCACTTGCACAGCAAAGAAGAGATGGTAAACTGCTACTTGATTTACTAGGTTTGGTATAAGATGACTTTCCTGCTCTCAGAAAGTATGTATTTGCGGTACTCGGTCTGACTTTACTGTTCGTCTTCACCCTTGCCAGGTCTGTTGTAGCAGCCAGGTCATTTAGTACTCTGTTATGGCACCATGTTTATATATAAATCTAAAAATCAAACATCCGCCATTATTAAGGATGGGAACAAATTCGCGTTGTATCGTATGCGCACACATTTATTTCCCATCCCGAAAAGTGCGTCATGATAAAAATTGGAGATTTGGCGAGAAAAATTGAAGTAAGTGGCGCATTTATAAGACAATTATATACAATAATTAGACTATATAAATTCGTCCATTCATTTACGTTCCTTTTGGACTCCTTGAAGCCTGAAGCCAAGGCTGCAACTTGCCATTTTCAAGAAGCCGACAATCAAACCGCTTATGGGCTCTTGTAGTAAATTATATGGTTCCTAAACAGGACCACTATTCATATACTGTATCAGCCATATTGTAATGTAGATCTTGAGAAGTGTAGACAGCTATCTATTTGACTATTTTTGAATTATGCAGTCACACGGCACATTGTATTACTGACTATGATTACCGTGTTTGTGTAAGTGTTCAATACAGTTCTGGAGATTGTCAGAGCGTCGTTGAGTTATTATTTTGTGTGTGCCACTGCTCATATTGTGTTGGTTTCTGTAGCTATTACTTTTACGTGATGAAGTTACCAGGCCTGGAAACAACCTCATATTAGTCACCAGTTACAACGATACCCGAAGGAGCAGTAATCATATTCTTTATTTGTCTCCCCTTAGACCACCGGGGAATTACTCGCATCATACTACTAAGGCGCCAACATAAAATATGGAACGCGCACTACACTGGATAGAAAAATATGATTAATAATATTTCAACCTACACATAAGTCCGGCAGTTATTTTAAGGCGCATGTCTAAATATGATATCTTGTGCTCTTCACTATTATTATCTAACTAGTGTAAAAGCCCGTTATTAGACGGGAATTAAATTCAAAAGCACCAATACCTAACGGCAATTTTACTTATTCAAAAGTATTTTTAAAACCCACTGTGCATCACCACAGTACACATACTACGTAGCAGCAGCGAGGATCCCAATGTGTGTATACGGGATCACACATTCTATAAATATAATTTTGCGCACACCGTCATTTGCGCATTCTTCTTTGGTAAGTGTTACTATTTTCGGGAGAGTACATATAAGGGAAACAATACAATTAATGTCTGTCAAACAAAATTGCAGCCCTTTAGCGTTACGCACTGACAGAAAAAGCTGGGGTTTTATGTATAGGATATATAGGATTTCTACTGCTTAGTGGTTCGCTGCATGTACCATCATCAATTATCATAATTTTCCTTTTCGCTCCTTATGGAGCATGGAACCACCACTGCAGTAATCCCAGTAGAAATTCTGCACCAAGCATTTAAATGCTCTTGCAGTGATCGTTTCTGTAACTTTTTGTTTTACGTGATGAATGTTCCAGCCTCATGAACAACAATACGCGTAAAGTTAAACTAAAAACATCAACTAATAAGACTATTATAAATAAGTACTTACGTAGAAAAGAAGGATTGAAATCTATGACAAGATTACTAATGTGTAACTGATGACAAGAACCAGATAAGTGCCAGTGGAATAAGAGATGAGAAGATGGCACTGCATTGAATAGGATGCCTCTCTTCAATGTTGTTACCTCTTCTTTACATCTCTGTTGGTTAAGACAAGATGTCATGCAAGAAACAGTTGTCATTTGACCTACTCTAATTCCCCAAAATTGTTATATTCAGGACAGACTTAAGGTATCCAAAATTAGACACATGTTATCTTAGAACCACAATTTCTTTCTAATACGACCATATGTTTTACAGTCTCATCCACCAGATGACCGGAAACCATTACGCAACCCTAATGGGGTAATGGGCAGCTTAATTCGTATCTATCAAAATACTCCTACTGCCGGCGAACAAACAGGGGTCTATGCGGTATTGCCCCACTCCTTTGCAAAACGCCGACTGCCCACAAAGAAAAGATAAACAGGTCAGGAATGTGGTAAGCTGGTACAATACATGGTGGTTTTCAGAGAGTGTCAGGAAAAGATAATTATTTGTAATGATAGCAATAAGTAAAAAAAAATGACCTATGAATACTGACATAGAGGAGTGAAGCATAGATGTCACAGGAAAAATTAACGAACAAATTAAGACTTCCGTCAAGCACTCTGAAACATGTTGCACTATTATGAGGTTATGCATGGAGGCTGGCAACCTTATGTCAAATAAATTACCTCAGAAACCACCTCTGCAAGAGAGTGTGAATGCTTGGTGCAGGTTTCGTGCAAGGGGACCAACTGCCGTGGTGACTGCACGCTACGTGAATGTTAAACATTCACTTCAAAGGAAAGATCGCGTTTCTTATCTTACGTGATTCAGTAAAGTCAACACGTGTAAACTAGATAGTGAATCTTCGAAGGGAGCGAGGCAAAAATTACCTTCAACCCCTGCGGGCAGCTAAGACAATATTTCTTTAGCTTAAAATTCTTTCTCTTTTCCACCTCCATCACCTAGAGATCTATCAAATCATCCCCTGTGAGCTAACGGTACATCGAGATCTACCTTATCTCTGGAGTAAGCTAATGTTGGCGCCCTCCTCTGAAGGAGATAAACTATTCTTACTTTTTTTCAATGGACTAATTACACATGGTTGACAGTGAAGGATTACCGCTACAGCAGAACACGGAATCATGGGTAACAAAACTCCAAAACTGAAGGAAGAAGACCTAAAAGAACTAGAGAGATGCACATACTGTAAGTACGACTTAACTACAGAAATTAGTCAGATTTAAATGCACAAGAAAGTAAAACTTAACTACAGAAATTAGTCAGATTTAAATGCACAAGAAAGTAAAACTTAACTACAGAAATTAGTCAGATTTAAATGCACAAGAAAGTAGAACTTAACTACAGAAATTAGTCAGATTTAAATGCACAAGAAAGTAAAACTTAACTACAGAAATTAGTCAGATTTAAATGCACAAGAAAGTAGGACAAGTGCAGAAAAAAGGAAGTCATAACTGTAGAAATATGTGAGATTTCATTGCTAAATAAATAAGACTTAACTGCAGAAATAGTACGATTTAATGATAAAAATAATATTTAACTGCAGAAAAAGTAAGACTTTATTACAGTATAAGTAATACTTAACTGCAGAAACGAGTAAGGCTTTACAGCAAACATAAATATGTCGTAGCTACAGAAATGAGTAAAATTTAACTGCCTACAAAGATAAGACTTAAATGCAGAGATAAGTAAGACTTACATGCAGAAATAAGTAAGACTTAACTACAAGCTTAACTACAGAAATAAGGACAGACAACTTCAGAAATTAGTAAGATTTAACCGAAAAAAGTAAGACTTATCTACAAAGGTATGACTAAACAACAGAAATAAGTAAGACTTAAATGTCAAGAGGTAAATATAGTGCCTTAGCATATACTTCCTTAGGGGAGGGAAACGTTAGAATTGCATTTTTCCCCCCTTTATGAGGTCGGGTAACCAGTTACCCATCTCGTCGACTTTGCTTTCCTTAGCTAAAGACCAGTCAGATACTCCTTTACTGTTTGGTAGACTGGAGCGTGACGCTACTTGGTTTTGAACCTGGTAACTTTGTCGCGATAAGCAAGCGCTCTGAAGAGCAGAAATATATACAAGTAACTGCCGAAATCAGTAAGACTTAACCGCAGAAAGTGTTAGACGTAACTACAGAAATAAGTAAGACTTAGCTGCAGAAATGGGTAGGAAATGAAGACTTAACTGCATAAATACGCAAGATGTAGCTGCAGAAATAAGTAAGATTTAACTGCAGAAACAAGAAAAACTTAACTGCAGAAATAAGAAAAATTTAACTGAAGAAACAAATAAAATTTAATTGCGCAACAAAATAAGACGTAACTGTATAACTAATGAAGACTTAACTGCAGAAATAAGTAAAACGTAACTGTAGAAATAAGTACACTTAACTGTAGAAATAAGTACAACTTACCTGCGCAACTAAGTAAGACTTAACTGCAAAAAATAAGTAAGACTTAACTACAGAAAAATTAACACTTAACAGCAAAAAGAAGTTAGACGTAACTGCAGAACTAAGTATGACTCATTTGAAAAACAATAGGTAACTCAGCTCATAGATAAGAAAAAACTATAGAAAAAAAAACAATAAGATTTAACTGCAGAAATAAATAAGATTTAACTATAGAAACCGGGTTCAAGCAAGGTTACGTTAGTAAGAGACAAGCAAGGAAATCTCATCACCAGAGCACAGGGGCAGGACATAAAATGGGCAGAGCATTTCAGAGAAACACTGAATAAGGAGCCACCAAAGATGCAGCTGAATGTTCCTGAGGCTGAAAATGATCTAGACGAAAATACAGACATTCCACGAAGGGAAGAAATCATCACAGCTATCAATAGTTTAAAGAATGGAAAAGCTCCTGGTCACGATAACTTAAATGCTGAGTTATTTAAGACAGACCCTGAACTAGCAGCAGAACAATTAGAACAACTATTCGCTTAAGTCTGGAAAACAGAAACAACACCAATGGAGTGGAATAAAGGAATAATTGTCAAATTGCCCAAGAAGGGCAACCTTGCAGACTGCAACAACTGGAGAGGAATTACTCTCATCTCAGTTCCCAGTAAAATACTAAACAGGATAATTATCCAGAGAATCTCAAAATCAGTAGATCATAAACTGAGGAAAGAACAAGCAGGATTCAAAAGATGTGCAGATCATATATTCGCCTTCATGAACATTATAGAGCAGTGCTCAAAATGGCAGAGACAACTATACATTTACTTTGTCGATTTTGAAAAAAGATTTTTGACAGCATTCTTCTTCTTCTTCTTCCGTCCTTAGCCAAAGACCGACCAAGCAGTCAGAGGCCATCACGCCTTGTGGCGTCTTAAGGGCAACAACAGATTGATTTTCTCTGTTGTAGTTTCCCATCACGCCTAGCGGCGTCTTTAGGGCAACAACAGATAGATCCATCTGCCGTTGTTTCCGTAATCGGTGTGACAAGCCAACGGGTGATCAGCCCATTGGGCTTTGACAGCATACACAGGGAAAATTCTTATGGAATTCCCAGCTGCATTGTTTCTATCATTAAAAAGCCTCTATGCTAACTTTACGTGTAGTGTTGGGCAGAAAAACGCAACGTTTGGGGTAAAAACAGGAGTACGACAGGGGTACCTCTTATCAACCACTTTATTTTTGACAGTCATAGACTGAGTGATGCGTCAGATAACAGAGGGCAGTCCAAGAGGAGTAAGATGGACAACGTGTTCTACAATGAAAGATTTGGAATGTGCAAATGACATTACACTAGTCGTACATTCACATCAACACATCCAAGCAAAACAGATAGACTGAGTAAGTATAACCAGCAGGTGGATCTGAGCATCAATCTAAAGAAGACAGAAGTCATGACACTCAATGTGGGTAATCCTGAGCCCATAACAATTAGGAACCAGAAGCTGGAGCAGACAGACATATTTACATACCTAGGATGCATAGTAATAGCAGACGGCGGAACAAGCAAGGACATCAACAGCAAAGTGAATAAAGCGAGAACAGCCTTTGTTAGTCTAAACAACATCTGGAAGTCCTCTCAGTACAGCACAAATACCACATTAAGATTGTACGAGAGCTGTGTACTTTCTGTGCGTCTCTATGGTGCAGAATGCAGGAGAGTAACAGAGAAGAAAATGTTGAAATTATCCTCTTTCCACACAATCTGCCTAAGGAAAATTCACCGAATCTTTAGGTCGAATATCATCACCAACCAAGAATTGCTTACTCGGTACAACGAAAAGGATATGCACACCATCACAGCTGGCAGACGCTAGAGTTGGGTTGGCCACCTTCTCAGAAGAGACCCCGATGCCATCACAAGACCAGCTATGCTATGGACCCCTGAATGAAAGCGGAAGAGAGGCCGTCCAAAAACAACCTGGCGGAGGACTGTGGAGGCTGAGATGCAAAGAATGAACCAGAGTTGGGGCACTGTACGAAGGATGGCCAACGACCGAGCAAAGTGGAATCAATTTGTTGATTGGCGTGATAGCCCCTGACTGCTTTCATAATCGGTGGCTAAGAATCAAAGAAGAAGAACTACAGGATTAAGTAGCACAACGATAAAAAAAAAGTAAGATTTAACTGCAGAAAAAAGTAAGATTTAACTGTAGAAAAAAGTAAGATTTAACTGTAGAAAAAGTCCTGTGTAGGTCCCGGGAGTTCCTTATGAGACTAAGAAATAATAGACCTACTGCTCGCTCAGGCATGTCGTACAAGGCGGTTTAGATGAATTTGTGCACGGGGGCTGGCATACCTCATCTCATACACGAAATTTCCACAGAAACCTCTGCTACAAGAGCCTAGAAATGCTTGGTGTAGGCTTGGTTTAGGTTTGGTGTAGGCTTGGTTTAGGTGTGGCGCAGGCTTGGTTTGGTGTAGGCTTAGTGTAGGTTTGGTGTAGGCTTGGTGTAAGCTTGGTGTAGGCTTGGTGTAGGCTTAGGGTAGGTTTGGTGTAGGCTTGGTGTAGGTTTGGTGTAGGCTTGGTGTTGGCTTGGTATAGGCTTGGTTTAGACTTGGCTTGGTTTAGGCTTGGTGTAGGCTTTGTGTAGGTTTGGTGTAGGCTTGGTGTAGGCTTGGTGTAGGTTTGGTGTAGGTTTAGTGTAGGCTTGGTGAAGGCTTGGTGTAGGTTTGATGTAGGCTTGGTGTAGGCTTGGTATAGGCTTTCTGCAAGTTTCCAACTGCAGTGGTGGTTCCACGCTCCTTAACTCTTTGACTCCGCAATTATTTTCCACCCCCTGCCGTAAATTTAATTTGTGATAGACTAAAACCAACGCTCAGAGAGTTATTTTGGCACGGGTGTCAAATCTGACCAACGCTCTGAGCGTTGTTCCAGAGTCAAAGAGTGAAAGTGCAAAACAGATCAATGAATGAATGAACGAACACAGACAAAAGTAAGACTGAACTTCAGAAGTACGTACGACAGGGGCAGAAATGACTGCCATAGCTTTTATTACTTTGCTCTCATGTTGTCATTAATGATGTAACTAAAACTGAAGTACAAGAATGTTTTTGATTTTCTACTGGTGGCAGTGGTAACATATAGTCAGTTGGTTATATAGTAATAGTGTTTAAATCCCTAAATGAAGAGTAGAGTCAGGTCTCATTTATAGATGGGTAAGCTGGAGCGTGACGCTACTATGTTTCAATCCGGGAACCCGGTACCTTCACAGCGAGAGGTAAGCGCCCTATTCGCTTAGCCTTTTATAGCTGGACCTATTATAGTGAGGTCTCTAACAGTTTACAGGAAGGAGCTTCAGTCATGACAGACTATGGGAATGCCCCCTGAAGTGATACCCCTGAGCTGTTTTTTTCCTGGTGTATCTTTTGTCATGTTCTTTTATATTCTGCTTGTTGTGAGTGCTTCTTTTCGGGCCTGAGATGAGAGGCCCGAAAAAAATATAATGGTAGCTGTCGTCTGTTATAATTTCTTGTTTTCTTATGACAGTTGACAGGAAGGAGCTACAACAGTGGTTCAAAGATTTCATGAGAGACTGCCCAGAAGGAAAACTAAAAATGGAGGTAAGTACCGCCAGATTTCTATGTAATCAAACATCAACGTAATCGTCTCTAGGTAAAGTTAAGGTAAAGGATCCCGTTACACGCCTATTGAGGCATATTGGGAATATGGAGCTAGGCCCATATTTTCTTGACCGTCGGCACACTAGGGCCGCCTTAACCTTCCCAGAGTTGCTCTGGTAACCATTTGGGGCTGGGTCGACCCAGGAGCCGTTTGTGGCCTAAAAACATCCCACCTCATCTGGGGATCGAACCATAGACCACTGCGCTAGGAAGCGAGTGCAGTAACCACTATGCTACCGCGTCTCCTAATCGTCTCTAGAGCCAGCATTAATTATAAAGACTTACGATAGGGTTCCGTTCCAACAACCATGCCGTACGGCAGTGTGGTCGTAAGTTAGAAATCAATTTTTTTTTCTAAATAAACCGTAACGATATGTTAATAGTTAAACAAATTAAAGTTAACAGGGAGGATAGTGTGATTCGCTTCCGTAGCTAGGCGGTGATGGCGTTCGGAAGGTCGTGGGTTTGATTCCCCGGTACGCCTCTCACTTCTGTTGTTTTTCTGTTTTCTACTTAATTGTTTCTCATGAGTGCCTGAAACATACCTTTATGTGAATAATATTTATTTGTTAACAGTTAACTTGCCTGCGTGCTAAAACGTGAAGTTCTATTTTGTTATATGTTTTTAAACTGATTTTATTCTTTGTGCGCAGTCAAACAAATAAAAGTACAAGTTAGAACATAAAGAATTGGATTGATAGGATGGCCGTCTTAAGTACGGGAAGGGCCGGCTTTGGCCGTTGTCGTGAAACGAGTGTGTGTAAACCCACTACTTAGTTAAATCACTATGTCG
The DNA here is from genome assembly GCA_024509875.1 of Oreohelix idahoensis. Classification (NCBI taxonomy): domain Eukaryota; kingdom Metazoa; phylum Mollusca; class Gastropoda; order Stylommatophora; family Oreohelicidae; genus Oreohelix; species Oreohelix idahoensis. The sequence goes on from JAMPIV010017079.1 coordinate 90,424, forward strand.
AGATACAAATATCGCCGAGCCAATACCCAAGCACCGTTCACCAGTCTCTGAGCCAGAATAAATTACACGAAGTATACGCCAGGAAAAAAACTTAAGCCCTGTTTTTCGGATGTCGGTCGCGGCCATCTTGTCTCCCAATATGTCGGAAAACAGAATAAAATTAGACATAAGCCCTGTTTTTTCGGGAATCGGCCTAGGTCACGGATTGTACGACGGATGGTACGGAATCGCATACGACCAATCAGCTTGCCACGCCGAGAACCAATCAACAGCATTCCTTAAGAAGAAAAAGTTACCTCATCTACCTATATATACGTGCGAGATTTTATTCAAAATCACGCCACACCAACACGAAGTATATTTAATATAAATTGTTTCACTATGAATGTATCAGGTTACTGATTGTATCTTGGGGAATTAGGTATAATGATTGTATTTCCTGATATGATTGATGAAGACGAAAACCAACTGAAATATAACCAAAACAGTCCTTGTTAGGACTCAATCTATTGTCTCACATAACTTCAATCTATTGTCTCAGATAACTCTAACCTGAAATATAACCAAAACAGTCCTTGTTAGGACTCAATCTATTGTCTCACATAACTTCAATCTATTGCCTCAGATAACTCCAACCTGAAATATAACCAAAACAGTCCTTGTTAGGACTCATATAACTTCAACCTATTGTCTCTTATAACTTCAATCTATTGTCTCAGATAACTCCAACCTGAAATATAACCAAAACAGTCCTTGTTAGGACTCAATCTATTGTCTCGTATAACTCCAATCTATTGTCTCCTATGACTCCAACCTGAAATATAACCAAACAGTCATCGTCTCATATACTCCTATCATCAGAACACAACAATATTGTTAGGATATGTGTTACCAGCCAGTATAGCACTTGTCACAGAGGACCTGATATATTATAGGGGGAAGGAAATGGTTGTATCACACTTAGGTGTACAGATTATTGGAATTATTCATGTATTGAATTTATATTATTGGATGTATTCATGTATTGAATTTATATTATTGGATGTATTCATGTATTGAATTTATATTATTGGATGTCTCCATGTATTGATTTATCAGAAAAAATGTTTGCAAGTAGACACCTGTCTTGTCTCGCTATTGCTAACTCATACTGAGCCATGTTGTCATTCATCCTACATGCAGACACCTGAGACACGCTCATCTCATACACACTAGAAATAGGTGGGCTTGATGACAGAAATTAGCCCCTATTTTTACTTTTTACAGGTTTTATTCGTGTCATCCAACCTGAGGTCGTATGTCCAGTCAATCCAGCTGCCTGGAACTTCGCAGGAGCACAGTGATTGCACAGGAGCTACATCTTTAGTCCCCCTCAGTCTTGGGTGGGCTAACGAAACGATCATCAGCGGATGTTGTGTGCAAGAAATTAAGGACAGAACTGTTTCAAGAGATGAGTACACATTAGTACCATTTCTGTCAGCAATTGTGAGCATTTAACTGTCAAGGACAAAAAACTAAGTAGCATAGCAAGAGACAAAAATAGCAGCATAGCTGATAAATTTTATATACTTAATTAATAGCACAGCTGATATAAATTTTTTTCCTATAATTTGAAAACTTGTTGTAATATGTATATATATCTATATAAATATAAATATTTGTAAATCATATATAAACTCACAAATCCATTGCATTCCATCTTTCAACATCCATCCTTCAGCACAAGAGTAGATAGTGTATATAGTAAATAAATAATAAGGAAATTGTATTTGAACGACTTGTCAATTTTATAATTGTTAAGTAAAATCTGTTTCCTTGTTTTAATATGACAGTTAGTTACACAGCGGGGGTGGCAATTTATGACTGTCTCCTATCTACTAATTTTTCGAGATCACACTTGGATAGAGAGGAAAGAAAATTGCAAGTAGAAGCTGAAAGACAAGCCAAAAGACTGGTAGCTGAGAGAGAAGCCAAGAGACTGGAAGCTGTGAGAGATGACAAAAGACTGGAAGCTGAGAGAGAAGACAAAAGACTGGAAACTGAGAGGGAAGACAAAAGACTGGAAGCTGAGAAAGAAGGCAAAAGACTGGAAGGTGAGAGAGAAGGCAAAAGACTGGATGCTGTGAGAAAAACTAAAAGATTAGAAGCTGAGGAAAGGAAATTACAAGCAGAGAGAGACCATCAGTTGAGATTAAAAGAGCTTGAAATTCGGGCAACTACTGGCAATAATGGTGGTAGCTCACCTCACTCGGAGAGTAGCTTCAGCCAGAGCAACTGAAGTGGGGCCATGAATTTTCATCTGGACCCATTTGTTGAGAAAGAAGACGCCATTGAGTCGTACCTGGATAGATACGAAAGATTTGCCACTACCTATGGCTTAGTGAAAGAAAAGTGGAGTCTTAAACTATCTCAGGGATTGAGAGGTGTGGCCTACGATGTATATTTAAAGCTCTCAAGAGATGACCAGGAAGATTATGAAGTCCGGAAGCAGACACTGCTTGTGAGATACGAAAAGATCTCAGAATCGTATAGAAAGAATTTCCAATCAGCTAAACTTCTTCCAGGAGAAAACTATCCCCAATTCTCTGCTAGATTGGAAACCTATTTGCAAAAATGGAGTAGTTTAGGAAAGTATCAGAATCTGAAAGAAATGATAATGATGGAGCAATTGAAAGAGTCCATGCCTCAAGAAATGAGGAAGTTTATCATGGAACAAGGAGCAGAGAGATTGGAAGATATTGTAACTGTTGCTGAGAGATATCAAGCAGCTCAGGCAGAATTATTAGGAAATAAGAAGAAGCAGGGCGAAAACTTCCAATCATCACAAAACTATTCCAAATATGAACAAAAGGACCATACCACAAGGAACAAACAAAGATTTGACCAAAAGGACAAAAACCCTTTAAGATCGGATAAGATACCTTACCGGAAGGAAGGAAAGTGGTGTAAAACTTGTCTAATGAGTAACCACAATACTGCAGACTGCAGAAGGAACAACCCTCGTTATCTCGCTGCATGTCTTACAACAGGGAACAAGGGAAGGAAGGAAGTGGCAGTTAGTCAGAATGACCTCTATCATCCCCCTGTCTGTGAGGAAGTGACATGTAATGGCACTAAAATTCAGTGTTTATATGATTCAGGTTTGGAATTTGACTCAGTCGTGAGTGCAACCCTAGTGCACCCTGATCAACTTACCACAGAAACAGTGGACATACAAGGGGCAATGCAGGGAACCGGCACCATGACACTTCCCATAGCAAGGATCAACGTGAGAACTCGCTATGTGGAAGGAGTGATCCGAGCAGCAGTGAGTGATGATCCTATATACCCGCTGGTAATAGGATGTAAATATGTCTTTTTGGGTGACCCAATAAAACCTGTTGTCATGGCAGCAAACCATACCAGGTCGAGCACCAAAAAGAAGGAGGGAGATCCAATAAACATTCATCGTATAAAGATGAAACAGGCTCAAACAGCGGAGAGTACATTGAAGCCTTGTTTTGGCAAATTGCCAAAGGCCAATAACCCTCCAAAGAAAGACGACTACTATATGGAAAATGGCCTACTCTACAGACAAGCTGGAAAAGGACCTAAAGGGCATGGACAGCTGTAGTGCCAAAATTCTACAGGGAGGACATTATGAAGCAAGAGCATGCTACATCAGGCTGTGGTCACAGAGGAAAAGGGGCCACTGGTCAAAATATAGCAGTGCGATATTACTGGCCAGGAATAATTGAAGACATAAGTTGGTATATGAAATCCTGTTCAGAATGTAACCAGGTAACCTCATTCAGAAGTGTAGACCAGTTACAGGACCTAGGGAAGCATTGTTGCGGACGTAGGCCCACAAAGAAAATACACAAGAGAAAACTACAGGCAGATGCAGTGATAAAGAGAAAACAAAATCACAACAAGTCTACTGTTACACCAGTAACCATGGCAACTCTCCGTATTGTACAGAGAGGGGACGAGAGACATCCCACCCCGACTAGATATTGGTCGGAACACCATGGCCTGGATCATTTGGAAAATTTGGTTAGTCAGCAACCAGTATTAAAAAAGCTGCAGAAACAAACCCGAACCATAGTAGGTAGGAACTAGGGCTGTTCCAAACAGTTGATGGAGACAGGCCCCCACTTCAGTATACTGCCCCTTACACTAGAAATAGGTGTGGGTCCGGCAACGTTGTTGTATTGCCGTCCCCATACACAGTCCACTGGAAGCATTGTTGCGGACATGGACTGAACAATAGCAAGCACAGGCACTCAAGGATGAGATTGACTATCTCTTAACAGAGAAAATTATTTCAAAGTCTGAATCTCCCTATAGCTCAAGTGTGGTGCTATTAAGGAAGCCTAGTGGTGAACACAGGTTATGTATTGACTACAGGAAGCTAAATGCAATCACAGAATCTCAGGTGGACCATTTACCTGACACCAACCAGCTGTTCTCTACACTGAGTAAGGCTAGGTATTTATCGAAGGTAGATCTAAGCAAGAGATACTACCAAATACCAGTGAAACCAGAAGTTAGGAAAATGCTGGCATTTAGTACATCAGACGGACACTACGTGTGTAATGTACTACCCTTTGGACTGAAAAATGCTCCAAGTATCTTTTCAATAATGATGAGGAAATTGTTGAAACTTCTACAAAATCCCCATATCACTAACTTTATGGATGACATTTTTGTTGCTACAAACACATTTGAAGAGCACATAGTAGCGCTCTCCATGTTGTTTGACAGACTGAGAGCCACTGGATTGACTGCACGTCCAACCAAGTGCTATATCGGTTGTAAGGAGTTGGAATTCCTAGGTCATACTATTGCTACAGGTCATATGTCTCCTGACACAAAGAATATAGAGAAGTTTAAGAAGGAACCCAGACCTCAAACGAATAAAGATGTGAGATCATTCATGTCATTATGTGGGTTCTATCAGAAATACATACCCCACTTTAACTCTCTGTGTGCACCATTAACCAACTTAACGAAGAAAGGACGGCCTGACAAAATCCAATGGAATGCTGATTGTGAAAAAGCTTACACAGAGCTAAAAGCAAAACTCACCAGCAAACCCATCCTTACTCTACCCGATATCCCCCCACACCCTCCCCCCCCCCCCCCCCAGGACCGAACCAACGCTAGCCAGTATAGGTATTGCACACAGTGAACTCTTTCCCCCCCCCCACCCCCAGCAATTCAACCACCCCCCCCCCCACCCCCCCGGACCCCCCCTTAGCAGTATAGGTATTGGTGCCAACTCATTGCAGCAATCAAAAGTCCACCCCCCCCCAGGAAGCTACTACCCCCCCCCCCCCCCCCCCCCCCCCCCCCCCAATTCCTCCCCAGCAATAGTTAACCCCCCCCCCCCCCCCCCCCCCCCCCCCCCCCCCCACCCCACCCACCCCCCCGCCCACCCCCCCCCCCCACCCCCACCACCCACACCCCCCCGACCCCACCTCCCCCCCACCCCCCCCCCCCCCACCACCCCCCCCCCCCCCCCCCCCCCACCCCCCCCCCCCCCGGCCCCCCCCAACCCCCCAGGTGAACCCCGTCCCACCCCCCCCCCCCCCCCCAACCGCAGACTGCCCCCACACCCCCCACCCCCCCCCCCCCACCCACACCCCCCCCCCACCCCCCCCCCCCCCCCCCCCCCCACCCCCCCCCCACCCCCCCGACCAAATTTTCCCCCTTACCTGTATGAAACCCCCCCCACCCCCCACACTTCATTGACCAAAGCAATCACCCACCCCCCCCTTTCCAACCACCCCCCCACCCCCCACACCTAACCCCACCAAACACCCACCGCACCCCCCCCCCCCCCCCCCCCCCCCCCCCCCCCCTTAACATTCTTTCCAACTGAGCCCAGTGTAAATTCGAGATTGTTTAAGGTGAGTCTCTTCTGGTGCCTTATTTCTTTACCGTGAATTACATTCTGGGAAGAGACAATGTAGGAGCTGATTTTTTAAGTCGACACCCTATTACTCTGGAAGGACAGACGCAAAATGATTAACTACAGCAGGGGTTTACATGTCGGCTATGACAGGTCACAGCTTGGAAAGGATGGGGCTATGTAATTGATAAAATTAGGTGCTTCCTGAAGGGCGAAAAGTTTGTGTAAACAGATACAACTAAATTGGGGTGAAACAAATGCTAAACAGACTACTTAGTTAAATCACTATGTCGAGATACAAATATCGCCCAACCAATCAACAAGCACCGTTCACCAGTCTCTGAGCCAGAATAAATTACACGAAGTATACGCCAGGAAAAAAACTAAAGCCCTGTTTTTCGGTTGTTGGTCGCGGCCATCTTGTCTCCCAATATGGCGGAAAACAGAATAAAATTAGACATAAGCCCTGTTTTTTTGGGAGTCGGCCTGGGTCACGGATTGTACGACGGATGGTACGGAACCGCATACGACCAATCAGCTTGCCACGCCGAGAACCAATCAACAGCATTCCTTAAGCAGAAAAAGTTACCTCATCTACCTATATATACGTGCGAGATTTTATTCAAAATCACGCCACACCAACACGAAGCCAGCTAGACGACCGACTGAAGAAGAGAAGCTGTCAGACTGATTTATTGCTCACCTGCATTGACCGGGAACTCTTACTTCACTAAAGTCGACTGGCCTGTTTAAATCTTAGAGGGTAAATATATTTACTATAAACTTGTAGAAAAATAGGCCTACAACAGATATAAAATGTTGGTATTTGTTGCGTATCATTTATACTACCTACACCTGTATATATTTAATATAAATTGTTTCACTATGAATGTATCAGGTTACTGCTTGTATCTTTGGGAATTAGGTATAATGATTGTATTTCCTGATATGATTGATGAAGACGAAAACGAACTGAAATATAACGAAACAGTCCTTGTTAGGACTCAATCTATTGTCTCACATAACTTCAATCTATTGTCTCAGATAACTCCAACCTGAAATATAACCAAAACAGTCCTTGTTAGGACTCATATAACTTCAACCTATTGTCTCATATAACTTCAATCTATTGTCTCAGATAACTCCAACCTGAAATATAACCAAAACAGTCCTTGTTAGGACTCAATCTATTGTCTCGTATAACTCCAATCTATTGTCTCCTATAACTCCAACCTGAAATATAACCACACAGTCCTCGTCTCATATACTCCTATCATCAGAACACAACACTATTGTTAGGATATATGTTACCAGCCAGTATAGCACTAATCAGAGAGGACCTGGTATATTATAGGGGGAAAGAAATGGTTGTATCACACTTAGGTGTACAGATTATTGGAATTATTCATGTATTGAATTTATATTATTGGATGTATTCATGTATTGAATTTATATTATTGGATGTATTCATGTATTGAATTTATACTATTGGATGTCTCCATGTATTAATTTATCAGAAAGAATGTTTGCAAGTAGACACCTGTCTTGTCTCGCTATTGCTAACTCATACTGAGCCATGTTGTCATTCATCTTACATGCAGACACCTGAGACACGCTCATCTCATACACACTAGAAATAGGTGGGCTTGATGACAGAAATTAGCCCCTATTTTTACTTTTTACAGGTTTTATTCGTGTCATCCAACCTGAGGTCGTATGTCTAGTCAATCCAGCTGCCTAGAACTTCGCAGGAGCACAGTGACTGCCCAGGAGCTACATCTTTAGTCCCCCTCAGTCTTGGGTGGGCTAACGAAACGATCATCAGCGGGTGTTGTGTACAAGAAATTAAGGACAGAACTGTTTCAAGAGATGAGTACACATTAGTACCATTTCTGTCAGCAATTGTGAGCATTTAACTGTCAAGGACGAAAAACTGAGTAGCATAGCAAGAGACAAAAATAACAGCATAGCTGATAGATTTTATATACTTAATTAACAGCACAGCTGATATAAATTTGTTTCCTATAATTGGAAAACTTTTTGTAATATATATATATATATATATATATATATATATATATATATATATATATATATATATATATATATATATATTTGTAAATCATATGTAAACTTACAAATCCATTGCATTCCATCTTCATATCTTCATACATCCATCCTTCAGCACAAGAGTAGATAGTGTATATACTAAATAAATAATAAGGAAATTGTATTTAACGACTTGTCAATTTTATAATTGGTAAAATCTGTTTCCTTGTTTTAATATGACAGTTAGCTACACAGCGGGGGTAGCAATTTATGACTGTCTCCTCTCTACTAATTTTTCGAGATCAGATCATTCACAGCCGTAACTAATTTGTGATACCAGTAGTTCTCTCAGACACTGGTGTAGTAAAATCTGCGAGAATAATCGCTCATTTCAGTAAGATTTTAGTCATAAAATGATAATAAATAAACCTGCCCGATTGTGTCTGACTGTGATCTTCTCACACGCCAGCATAGCGCTGAATTTTGTGCCGTGGACAGGCTTAGAACCGACCCCGCCGTTTAAACCTACTCGCTTTCCTTGTGACGTACATTTTTAACTTTTTGCCCGATCTGATAGAGACTGCGGCAAGACTTACAATTAACGATTTTGCGGAAGTGTGCCGCCAAACCACTGTCTGAATTAACGTAATATTTTGACTTTAACGCTGGTAATAAGTAGTAATCCTTACAAATTTGGTAGTGTAAGACGAGACAACAGTTATAATTAACGCAAATTCTTACCCCGCCACGCAAAACCCCGCTTCGCTTGACACGTTGTGCCTTGCATATATACACGCGATGGCAAAGCCAACAGAGGCAAACACGCAGACAATTTTATTTCCTCCTCGCGGTAGTATTACTGATGTCACTAAAACAAGTAGTTATTTGAAAATACATGCTAGCGAGAGATGAAGGGGGGAAAAGATGGCCGTCTTGTGTAAAATTTTTATTTGACGATTGACCGTGACAAAATTGAAAATCTAAACCATTATGAAACTGACCATACAAATTATATGATAGTATAGCTTAGAGTCCACTGAGCAAGAATGTGTTTTAAATAATATGGTAGTCCCAGTATTAGCCAAGTTATTGAGAAAATACTAAATGTCTATGAACGCGCGACCAGACAGACTGTTGTTCCTGCTTGTTTTTTTCATAACGTTAGTGGGGACGGCAGCTTAGAAAAGAGGCATTGAGGTAAATTCAAATTCGCTTGGGTAACAAGAGTATAGGAGGAGAGGGGAGCGGTAGGAAAATTGTTACCCAAAACTAACATCTTTTTGTATTGGCATAACTAAAGCAGACTGGCCAATCGACTACCAGACGCAGAGTTTTGTTTGGAATTATTTTTGTTTTTCAAAAACTACATTTGAATTCTGGTAGTCGCAAGCTTTCGACTGGCCAGTGCTAATAAATATTAGCAAAAGGCTTTCACTATTCATTGCCAGTTGAACAAAACTTTTCATTCAAATACGCTGAGATCAGCTGTGTTAATTTTAAAATTAAATAAAGAAGTATTCACAGTCTGGACAGTGCAGAAAAAACTGAGGCCACTTCTTTGCAAGTCAGCGTCATTTGTTTATATTTCTTGAAATTTGTGGTAAGAATGCTTTATGAATTTAATATGTTTAATCCCACTGCCAAAGTTAGATACTGCTATTGGGAAAAGTGAAGGACGTGCCGGGAGCAGACATTGTTGAGTCCTCACATTGAACTGTATCTAACCTAACTGATGTATGTTGGCATGATTGTGTTTTAATAATTATTGCATTAGAATATATTAGTAAGCCTCCGTGTTCCATGAACACTGTTTAACATGCATGAAGCATTTATATTTAAAAAAGAAAAGAAGAAAAAATCATACCAAAGGAAATGTGGTTACTCCACATTATTTTATTGAGGAAAACTATGTAAACGTACAGTGGCGTATCTGCCATAGGGACCTGAGGTGTGGTCACAGCAAGGTGGGAATCATGTAAAATTAGGGGCGAGTACACCTGTAATGCACGCGAGGCTGACCCCATATCACCGTAGGAAAATAATAAATATAATAAGTGATCAGATATAAAAGGCCAGGGTGTCCTTTTGTTGCAGAGGTTTTATTTCCTGTTGCCAGCCGGTAACAGGAAACCTGCTGAGAGAGAATAAAGCCATCAAGTCTCCGACCATTCGTTTATGCTGTCAAAAGATAACGGGAAGAGCTTGGGCATTTTGAGAGATCGAGATTTTCTGCAACTTCATACTGTATTATCATTCCACAAGGAACCCCAGGTGATGTGTTAAACATCTGGGTATATCTGACACTTTCGTTTGAATAAACTCTGGTATTTCAAAATCATACTCAGGAGGTTTATGGGGTGTGATGAAACTACAGCCTCTCATACACAGTGACTCTCCCTCTTAGATGAATAAAGTGTAAGGTGTGAACATTCCCACAGGAAAGATATATATATATTGACTTTATAGTTAGTGGACAAAGAGTCCAGATATTTTAGTTGATCTTTTCTGTAAACTATCTTGTCCTCATTTTCAAAGACCTGTCCAAAAGATATGGCTGGACAGGCAGATTAAATTGTACAGAAAAAATATTCATTTTAAAGAAAAACTTAACCACTGGTTTTATTCACTTCCTCATAGAAAATTAAAGTGTTTTTGTGTTGTGTACCATCATTTCATTTCTCTCCTAGACACTAGGTACATCATACACCAGACACTAGAGCCAAAATAGTGACCGTGTGAGATCTAGGGAGGTAGCGTTAGGTTCCCTGCACATAATTCATCATCATCATTTATAGAGTCAGGGGCCTACATGTGCTTGACCTCACACGGTTAAGACAGACACGGATTTCATTCTTTTATGATACCATCATAACCTCCCCAGCAAATCAAACTTTGCTACAACTAGGACTTCACCATTTTCTGCAGAAATTCTATTTCTGTAATTGTCAGTGCTATACTGATCCTAGAGCCAATAAAAACCTCACGCCACAGCCGTCTTAAGTACGAGCAGGGCCGACTTAAGAACTCCGGAGGCCCTAGGCTATTAACATATTTTGTGGCCCCTCTCCAATCTTCTAAAAGGTACAACTAGAAAAAAAACTAATGGATTTCAGATAAATGATTTTATTAATATATTATAACACGTTAAAAAAGGGTGTTCGTTACAGCCTCACGTGTTAAAAATAAGGGTGTTCGTAAATAATACAGTACAAATACTATTACCCTGCACGCGCAAGTGTACTAACGTGCACGTGCCGTGGCTGTAAAGCTCTGTGTATTATGACTCCATTGCTTTTTTTTCGTGGTGTCCCTTGTAAGCATAGAGCCTTAGGCCCGTGTCTAGTGGGCCTAATGAATAATCCGACGCTGTGTAAAAAGGTCGAAAAAAAGAAGGTGGAAGTAAATAATAAGTCGAGGACAGTGTATTTACAATTGACTCATCAACCTGTTTGGCTACGCGCAAGCTCTGTATCTAACGCGCACGGTACCGTGGCTTAAAGATTGTGTATTATGACTCCGTTGCTTTTTTTTCGCCAGTCCCTGTAAATAAGCCTGACTCTACCCTTCGTGTTAGGGAAGGCAAAATCCGGCATGTTGTACGAGCTGTCGAAATCGCAAAACCTTTGTAAAGTCGAGGACACCTATTATAATTGAGGTCATCACAATGTCACTTTCGGCAGTAAGCGAATAGGGCTACCTTTTCGCTGTTTACCTTTGAATCACTTATTAGGGAGCCGCGCTGGTGTCACGCTCCAGCTTACCCAGCTGTAAATGAGACCTGACTCTATGGTTCAAACCCGGCCGTCGGCAGTTAGGGAAGGAAATGCATAGTTACGACCGGAAGGATTTGACTGAACGTCACACTCTGACACTTCCTACCCTAAATCCCGGTGGTATGGGAAGGAGCGATTACTCCTGACCGGGTTGGTAGAAGAAAGTAGCCTCTTTACCTTTGGAAGCTCGAGTTATTATCATGGGAGCCGCGGTAGCATAGTGGTTAATGCACTGGCTTCCTAGCGCAGTGGTCTATGGTTCGATCCCCAGATGAGGTGGGATTTTTTTAGGCCACAAACGGCTCCTGGGTCGACCCAGCCCCAAATGGGTACCAGAGCAACTCTGGGAAGGTTAAGACGGCCGGCGTGATGCTGACCACATCACCCCTAGTGTGCCGACGGTCAAGAAAATATGGGCCTAGCACCATATTCCCAATATGCCTCAATGGGCGTGTAACGGGATCCTTTACCTTTACTTATTATCATCATGTTCCCCATCAAAAAAGGCAGTCATAAAAATTAAACACTTCTTTATTTAAACATTTAAAAAATTTAATTTGATATTAGTGTTGTTTGGATGTTTCTTATCGTTGAGCCCTTAGTTCACTCGGCTTCAGATGAACTAGCAAGCTGCAATTTTGCACACGACCCTCAATCGTGGTACATTCTGAACTATCAAAATTTGAAGGAACCACAAGTGACCTGTCCCTAGCCCGTCATATAATAAAAAAATTAATAAATAAAATTAAGACCGAAAACGGTATAGAATTCTTGCAACAAAGTAGCCGTGCAAAGATCACATAACATGGCAATGGAGCACACGATGAGAAGAAGACGCTGGCGGTGGATAGAACACGTATTGAGGAAACCTGTTGATAGCAATACCAGGCAGTGCTTGCTCTGGAATCCACAGGGTAGAAGAAGCAAAGGTCTGCCGAAAACCACACGGAGAAGAAAAGTGGAGACAAAAATGAGAATGTTGAGGAAGATATGGAAAGACCTGGAGTTGATGACGCAGGACTAGAATTGTTGGCATAGGTTTGCTGAACGTCTATGCTCCTAGGGAAACTGAAAGGTGATGATGGTGATATACAGACACGCTCACATTCCCTCACGGACACCTGTCCACACATTCACACACTGACGCCTGTCTGTACATTCCCACACGGACGCCTGTCCACTCATTCACACACGGACGCCTGTCTGTAATTCCCACACGGACGCCTGTCCACACATTCACGCCCAATACATAATTCTATTTGTGCAAGAATATATTATTTTAACAGAGGAAGCCATTACCCACATGCCATCCCATCAAAAATGCATCACGTGTTCTAACAGCAACACCCCCCTTCCCCCCCCCCCCCCCCCCCCCCCCCCCCCCCCCCCTTTTCCCCCCTGGCCTCAATTCTCAGGGGGCACAGATGTAGGATTGTCAAATTTGGAAAATGGAAACTTTCAGAAGTGCTAAACTATGTTCCATCTCAGGCAAAGCACAATGGAATATTGATAGCAATGGTGATATTACTACGTGTGATGCATGAGGTCAGCTGTGAAGGCTCCTGAGATAAAATATAGCTGTGAATTGTCAGAAGGCCCTTCTTGCTACCACTACGACCTCACACCTATCTTTTTTTTTTCTAATGAATGTGACTACGTTAAATGTCTAGGGTAATGATATGTAATGTGTTGTGGTAGTTTACAGACACACACACAGATATTTACTAAGTCTAATAATATTAATAAAATGTTATAATACACGGAACTAACTCAGTTGTGTAAAATTTTGATAGTAATTTTCTTACATTTATTTGTTCTGGACCAAGGTTTTATTTTGGCCAGAACATATGAAAGGTTTTAGAAATTATGAAAAAATGCATGGATATTACATAATAAATGCAAGGTGTGTACATATATGTTACTAGACTAGTTAATTTTATTATTGGTTATAGTAGTAATCTATTGTGGGAGAACTTTTAATGGATGTGCTGTTGGGGTGGCCTCATCACTCCCTGTCTATGGCGATTACACAGTGTCCAGTTAATTGATGGAATTTTTATGGGTGTGTTTCTAATTAAGTTGAGTTGGTGAACTCTCAGCAGACCAGGCGCTCACTTAACTTGAAGGTGTAGCTCTGGTGCTGAGATCTGGTGGCCCCACCTCTCCGTGCTTGGGGGCAATATCAGAAATCTGGTGGCCCCACCTCTCCGTGCTTGGGGGCAATATCAGAAATATGGTGGCCCCACCTCTCCGTGCTTGGGGGCTATAATAGGCTGCTCTGACAAAATGTTACTGCACGGGTCCACTCTGGTAAAATTCAACTACTCATTTGACACCGCATTGGTGCCAACTGAAACTCACAGCTCTGCAATCAAAGTATTAATCATGTGTCAAAATTCCATCCTCTAACCATTGCTGGACACAACACTGCACAACAACAACACCACATAGACGGGTCAGATCTTTCTGACCAAACAACACATCTTACCAAGTTGGTTTCACATAGGATAAGTTCTCCCAGACTACAGATTCTGAAATATGTTCATTAGTTTCCTGCCATAAAATAGGATAGGTGATATGTTTCACTGATCTCAACACTTGATCTGTCCTTCCTAATCCTTGCTGGAGTTTATGTATTTTATTGTCTCTAGACCCTGAACTGGGGCGGGGGGTCTAGAGCGAACCCTTACTTGTTGTAAGGAACAGATTATGCTATTGCAGTATCAAATCACTCGAACCTTAAACAAATATTAAAATGTACAAAGAAATAATTTCAGTCTTACCAGAAATATGAATATAGTACACAGTTAAATAAATGCTAGCAAAACTCAGCTGAGCTGCTGGCCTTATGATGGCGTCCCTCTAAATACTTCAATAGCTTCTGGGAATTTACACCACTTGATAATTCACTGTGTCTACAAGGACAGCTAATACTGAATGGCACAAAATGCGCGTCTGAGCGCCGATAATATCTTCATCTATGGCCAATCGCTGCCTTTTCTTTTTTCAAATTCAAATATCCTACCACAAAGTCATTTCAGTCAGACCTCAGTCAAGTATGCCTTATTGTCTGTTGGTCCGTCCGTCTCTACTTGCGTTTCACAAAAAAAAACACACTTGTTTTTTGAACCAACCCTGCTTTCCCCTACACAATTTCGCCTTTAAAGTTATTTTTAGCCACAATTCACCATCCCACCCCGTCTCTTCATTCCACTAGATTTTAGCACTTGCGTCTTTCAAGGCCACAACTTTTTGAAAATTAGTGACATGTTTTATCTCAATGCAGACGTTCGCTGATATGAACAACACAGTCTTTTGTCAATATCTTTCGTATTATCTGTCCGTCTGTATAAATGAAAGCATATTATTTCACTGCTCAAGATAGGCCATCCGGCCAGCTAGGTTTTATATTCCTAACATTATTATTAAGAAAAGTGACTTTTCAAAAATATTTTCTAGAATTTTCTGGAACGCGCTCATCACTGCATTCAAATAAACGGGCTAAGTTATAGCAAAAGCGTCCAATAAATGACTGTGGCGTATAATATCCAAGGTCCCTTTTGTCGATTTCTTTACTTTATGTCAACTTGGGGACGTGACTTTTTCCTCCTTTCCCCACCAATTTGCGTCCTTTTGCTTCGCTAGTTTCAAGCACGCGTTCAGTCAGATTTTTCCTTTTGATCGTTTTGCCTTCAAGTCCAACAATTTAATTTCCATGGCGGGTGATGACCCGCGGCGTGGGCGATCATGTATTCTAGCAGCTTACGCATTAAGTTTTTATCCCTACGTTGTATCATTGGAGATATTTTAACGTTGTATCATTGTTAATTTTGTGACACATCTCCCCACTTGAAAACATGCCTAAGGCAAGTTCTAAAACCAGTGATACACATAGATAAAATCTCTCCTTACGCCTGCCATTACTCTAATTTTGATCACAGGGGTGCCGACTGAGGAAATCTGCACCGACATTCAATTTGCCTGGGATATATTGGATACTAAACTGATAAGGTTGAAGCAATAAAGACCACCTCAGCAATCTTGCGTTTTCATGCTTAGCCTGAGATAAGAATACGAGAGGCTGATGGTCCGTCTCGACCACAAAAGTCCTACCATACAGATAGATTTGAAACTTCTTTATTGCCCAGACTAACGCTAAACATTCTTTTTCGCTTGTGGAGTATCCTTGTTCCGCCTTATTCAATTTGCGGCTTGCATAAGCGACTGGTTTCAGTTCCCCATCAGGTGAAGATGATCTTTGCAACAAAGCCGCTCCGAGTCCTACATTACTTGCATCGGTTCTTAAGACAAAATCCTGTGTCAAATCAGGCAGTTTGAGAATAGGCTTGCTAGTGAGTTTTTCCTTTAATTCTTGGAACGCTAATTCACTTTGCGCAGTCCAATTAATTTTATCTGGAAGTCCCTTGCGAGTCAGATCAGTCAGAGGAGCACAAATAGAGTTAAAATCTTTGATATATTTTTGATAAAATCCGCATAACGACACGAATGATCGCACATCCTTTTTTGTTTGTGGTCTAGGTGCTCTCTGCAGTTTTTCCAAGTTCTTGGGATCAGGGGTCATGCTACCCTGATATACAGTGTGTCCCAAGAATTCCAACTCTTTGCATCCAATGCAACATTTTGTTGGCCTAGCAGTCAAGTTCGCCTCCCTAAGCCTATTAAATAACATTTCTAGAGCTTCAATGTGTTCTTCAAATGTCTCTGTGGCGACGAGAATATCATCCATGAAATTCGTGATACATGGGTTATTCAGGGGATCCAACAATTTGCGCATCATCCTTGAAAATACACTCGGAGCATTTTTCAGTCCGAATGGTAGCATGTTGAATTCATAATGTCCATCCGAAGTGCTAAAAGCCAAATAAGGTCTCACTTCAGGCTTCACTGGGATCTGGTAATAGCCTTTACTAAGATCCACCTTTGAAAAGTATTTTGCCTTGTTCAGTCTGGCAAATAACTGTTTTGTGTCTGGTAATGGATCCACTTGTCCTTCTGTGACAGCATTCAGTTTCCTGTAATCTATGCACAGTCTGTGTTCCCCAGACGGTTTTCTCAACAATACGACACTAGAGCTAAAAGATGATTCACTGTGTGAAATAATCCCCTCCTTCAACAAATAATCTATTTCTTCCTTCAATGCCTTCTCCTTCGCGAACGGAATAGAATAGGCTCTCATACAGATTGGGTTTGAGTCTACCAGTTTCATGTCATACTGTAGCAAATTTGTATGGCCTGGTTTATCTGTTAATACATCTGTATGTTCCTCCAGAACCTGTTGAACTCTCTCCCTCTGGTTTTTAGTCAGGTGATTACTGACTTTTACCTGTGCTGCTGTTTCACAAGGATGTAATGGGTATTCATGTGAGGTGAGTGGTTCCTTTTGCATTTGAGTTGCGATAGCTAAGGTCAGTAAGGGGGTGCTTTCCTGGAGTGGTCTGTCCAGATACTTCTTTAACAGGTTTACATGATAAACTTTCTCCTTCCCCTTTTTGTCAATTTTATAGTTTGTTCTAGACACCTTCTCTAGAACCGTATATGGACCTTGCCATCCAATTTGTAATTTATTCTGGCTCCCGGGTAGTAGAAGCAGCACCTTCTCTCCCACTGCCAGTTCTCTGTCCTTTGCCTTCCTATTAAAATATGCTGCATGTTTCTTCCTGGCTTGTTTCAAATTATCATTTGCCAGTTTCCATCCAGCTTTCAAACGAGTGGTCAGTTCGTTCACGTATTGATAAGATGAGGTAACAGTCTCTTCCGCCTTCTCATCTGTCCAGGTCCTTAATAGCGCTTCTAATGGACCTTTTATTGGCCTCCCAAATAGCAGAGTTGCGGGAGCCATCCCGGTTGAACTATGTGGTACCTCCCGGTACGCAAACAATGCGGCGGGCAGGAATTGATCCCACAGATCCGGTTTTTCGTGTGCCAGCTTTCTCAGGATAGAAATGAGAGTCCCGTTGAACCTCTCTACCTGGCCGTTCCCTTGCGGATGGTACGGACTACAATGAAAGTGTCTGGCTTGAAATAGCTTAAAAACTTCTTCCGTTAGTTTCCCCTTGAACTGAGAACCATTATCCGTCAAGATTTGATGCGGGAATCCTAATCGGGTAAATATTGTAAGTAGTGCCTCTGCTACATGTTTTGAATCAATTGATGGCAGGGCTACCGCCTCTCCCCACATAGAACAAGTGTCCACCAGAGTAAGGATGTAACTGTTCCTCCTCTTGGTCCGAGTGAGAGGTCCTACAATATCCACTGCAACCCTCTCAAAAGGTGTTCCCACTATGGGCATTTCCCCTAGAGTTGCAGGAGCAGTCCAGTGCTTTGGAGCTACCCTTTGACATTCTGGGCAGGATTTGACATATCTTTTTATATCCTCCGTTATCCCTGGCCAGAAGTAATGACAAGCTATACGCTGTCCTGAGGCGCTGATCCCCATGTGACCACTGAAGGGAATCGCATGCCTGAGTTCCATCAATTTATCCCTATATGAAGTGGGAAGAACCAGCTGGTTGTGACCATTTGTTCCAGTTCCGGCCTTCCTGTATAAGAGTTTGTTCTTCATAAAATATTCCCCCTTGCTCGGAGGTGTGTGGCATTTGGGCAATTTTTTAAAACATGGCTTGAGTGTCCTATCCTCAGCCTGCGCCTTCCTCATCTCCTCTGGATGAGCATTTATAGGTTCACCTTCTTCCTCCTTCTTCTGTGACCTGGTCTGCACTGTCGCCATGATAACAGGTCTCTCGGGATTCCCCAAGAAGACGTATCTACACCCCAATATCAGAGGGTAGATTGGTTCATCTATCACTGCTGCTCTGATTTCTCCTTCCACATAGCGAGTTTTCACCGTTATCCTTGCGATGGGAAGTGTCATGAGTGGTATGTCCTTAGTTGCCCCTTGTATTTCCACTGTTTCTGTGGTATACTGACTTGGGTTCACTAGGCTAGACTTCACAACTGAATCATAATCCAAACCTGTATCATAAAGGCACCTTATGGTGACCCCATTACAAATAACATCCTCACAAACTGGGGGGTGATAAGGTTCCTGCTGTCCCTTAGGATTAACCTTTAATCTTTGAGTCCCCGACTTCATTGCAGCAATGTTTGAAGGTTTCCTTCTACAAAATTCGGTGTTATGGTTATCTTTCTTGCACCATTTACACCATCTTTTTCCTTGGTTAAACGGTTTTCTTTCATTGGATTTTTGGTCATTGAACTGTGAGTTTCTGTCTCGGTAGTCATTTCTTGGCCGTTCTAAATTTCTTACGATAAAATTCCCCATTTTTTTCGTACCTCAATAACAAAGCCTGCTTTAACATGTCATAATTCTCCTGGTCTTCTCTGTTCATTTTTGCGAAGACTTCGTAAGAAGTACCTCTCAGTCCCTGTGATAGCTTTAAACTCCACCTCTCTCTCTCTAACCCATATGTAGTAGCTAATAACTCAAAACGTCCTAGGTACCCCTCTATGTCATCGTCTTTTTCAACAAAATGGTCTAAATGAAACCCCATAGCTGATGTTGAGGCTCCCAGACTGGGCGTAGCATCTGAGGCAAAAGGGCTGGCACCATTTTCAGGAGCCTGGCCTTGTAGCTCCAGCTCCCTGAGTCGTAATTCGTGCTCCCTCTGCAACCTTCTATCTTCTGCCTCCCTTTCGGCAGTCAATCTTTTATCTTCTGCTTCCCTTTGCTGTCGTTTTTCTTCTGCCTCCAATGCTTTAGCCTCTTTGTCAGCCTCAATCTGCAGCCTCTTAATTTCAGCCTCTATTTGTAACCTCTTCTCTTCAGCCAACCTTTCAGACTCTAATTTTCTTTCAGCCTCTTTTTCTAATCTTCTTTCTTCCCGTTCAATATACTTATCACATTCAGCCGTTACATATTGAATTAAAATCTGACCATCCATTCCCATCTCCTTTGCCGTCAGCACAGCAGCTGATCTAAATTTTGCCAGCTCCGCCATACTTTTTAAACAAATCTAGCAATGTGCAAAATAAAATTTCCAACTACTAAAGTACTTATAATTACTCTAATCTAAAATAATTCTAATTAATTAATTAACTACCACTGGCTGTGAAGATTCACCAACTTTTATTTTCAGGGACACTTAATTTTAAGGGACACTTTTCATTTTTATAATGTGTTCCCCTAATCTTATTCTCCCCCCAGGAGATCCTAATATATTTAATGGGCTAATTATCCCGGGACAAAGAGACCCCAATATATGTAGTGGGTTTGATGGTATTGTATGATGGTGATATTACTACGTGTGATGCATGAGGTCAGCTGTGAAGGCTCCTGAGATAAAATATAGCTGTGAATTGTCAGAAGGCCCTTCTTGCTACCACTACGACCTCACACCTATCTTTTTTTACTAATGAATGTGACTACGTTAAATGTCTAGGGTAATGATATGTAATGTGTTGTGGTAGTTTACAGACATACACACAGATATTTACTAAGTCTAATAATATTAATAAAATGTTATAATACACGGAACTAACTCAGTTGTGTAAAATTTTGATAGTAATTTTCTTACATTTATTTGTTCTGGACCAAGGTTTTATTTTGGCCAGAACATATGAAAGGTTTTAGAAATTATGAAAAAATGCATGGATATTACATAATAAATGCAAGGTGTGTACATATATGTTACTAGACTAGTTAATTTTATTATTGGTTATAGTAGTAATCTATTGTGGGAGAACTTTTACTGGATGTGCTTTTGGGGTGGCCTCATCACTCCCTGTCTATGGCGATTACACAGTGTCCAGTTAATTGATGGAATTTTTATGGGTGTGTTTCTAATTAAGTTGAGTTGGTGAACTCTCAGCAGACCAGGCGCTCACTTAACTTGAAGGTGTAGCTCTGGTACTGAGATCTGGTGGCCCCACCTCTCCGTGCTTGGGGGCAATATCAGAAATCTGGTGGCCCCACCTCTCCGTGCTTGGGGGCAATATCAGAAATAGGGTGGCCCCACCTCTCCGTGCTTGGGGGCTATAATAGGCTGCTCTGACCAAATATTACTGCACGGGTCCACTCTGGTAAAATTCAACTACTCATTTGACACCGCACTGGTGCCAACTGAAACTCACAGCTCTGCAATCAAAGTATTAATCATGTGTCAAAATTCCATCCTCTAACCATTGCTGGACACAACAATGCACAACAACAACACCACATAGACGGGTCAGATCTCTCTGACCAAACAACACATCTTACCAAGTTGGTTTCACATAGGATAAGTTCTCCCAGACTACAGATTCTGAAATATGTTCATTAGTTTCCTGCCATAAAATAGGATAGGTGATATGTTTCACTGATCTCAACACTTGATCTGTCCTTCGTAATCCTTGCTGGAGTTTATGTATTTTATTGTCTCTAGACCCTGAACTGGGGCGGGGGGTCTAGAGCGAACCCTTACTTGTTGTAAGGAACAGATTATGCTATTGCAGTATCAAATCACTCGAACCTTAAACACATATTAAAATGTACAAAGAAATAATTTCAGTCTTACCAGAAATATGAATATAGTACACAGTTAAATAAATGCTAGCAAAACTCAGCTGAGCTGCTGGCCTTATGATGGCGTCCCTCTAAATACTTCAATAGCTTCTGGGAATTTACACCACTTGATAATTCACTGTGTCTACAAGGACAGCTAATACTGAATGGCACAAAATGCGCGTCTGAGCGCCGATAATATCTTCATCTATGGCCAATCGCTGCCTTTTCTTTTTTCTAATTCAAATATCCTACCACAAAGTCATTTCAGTCAGACCTCAGTCAAGTATGCCCTATTGTCTGTTGGTCCGTCCGTCTCTACTTGCGTTTCACAAAAAAACACACTTGTTTTTTGAACCAACCCTGCTTTCCCCTACACAATTTCGCCTTTAAAGTTATTTTTAGCCACAATTCACCATCCCACCCCGTCTCTTCATTCCACTAGATTTTAGTACTTGCGTCTTTCAAGGCCACAACTTTTTGAAAATTAGTGACAGGTTTTATCTCAATGCAGACGTTCGCTGATATGAACAACACAGTCTTTTGTCAATATCTTTCGTATTATCTGTCCGTCTGTATAAATGAAAGCATATTATTTCACTGCTCAAGATAGGCCATCCGGCCAGCTAGGTTTTATATTCCTAACATTATTATTAACCCTCTATTGGGCCTTGTTGCCATTTGGCAACATACCGTTTAAAGTCATCTATTTCACTATCCGGCGTTCAAATTAATAATTTTTTTGTTTTATTGTGTTCTAGAAACATTCCCAATTTTAAATTACCGGGTAACTCATTTGTCGGAGAAATACTTTTTTTTCACGCACTCTTTTGTCAAGGCATGGTAGCTGGTTTGCAAGATCGAATTGAGAGGTGAGTTTACTTCACATTATTTTTTTTAAATTCCTTATGAAAACGGTGTATAAAAAATATGTTGAGTAACTTAAACCACTTATCTTTGTAACAAATGCTTTAATAGTTATAAATAAATAAAATAAGTTACTCTTATTTTACATTTTAGGTATGTTGCCATTTGGCAACAAAAGTCGATTAAGGAATAAAAACCACTTCATGTTGCCAATTGGCAACAGTTGCTTTTTACCTAATAAATGATATTTAATGTTGTATTTCTCTGTAATCAACAACATTAGTATTTTATTCTCATTATAATTGATTAAACTTCATCATTTAAAAAAAGTTGTTATTTGCAATTTTATGTATCCTAAAAAGGTCAATGTAAATAGTATTTATTCAGGTTTGTTGAATTTAATTGATGTTTTTTTTTTTAATGTGGCCACTTTATTTCAGACTGCAGTTGTAGCCTTGTCCATCAGTGTACAACCTATGTACAGTTTCAGCCTAGTCCATCAGGTACTAAATATCGGCTGACGGAGACTTACTTGTGGAACGCTTTATACCATAATGTGGATTAGAATAATTTTTATCATTATTACTATTATCAGAATAATAACATGTACACCAGTATACCAATAAATGATTGTTTATGTTGCCAGATAATTAATATCTTTGTTTTCTTTTTTTTCAGAATCATCTGCATCAGAGCTGGAGGACACAGATGTAACCTTTGATCGTCGTCGGATGCTATGGAGACACCGTGAAGCCTCAGATGTATCTTCTGAAGCTCCGCCCTTCTCTGGTGATTCGGCACACGTATCAGTTACCTCAGAACCAATAGAATACTTCCGCAGATTCATTGATGATGATACAATGGCACATATGGTCACTGAATCAAACAAGTACAGCATCCAGAAAAACATCATGAAGCCTCTCAGATTGAGCCAGCCAGAACTGGAACAGTTTTTTGGAATTGCGTTTATGATGAGTATTGTTAGAATGCCCAGTTGTAAATTGTACTGGGACTCTACAACGCGCTATGGACTTGTTGCTGATACTATTGTGACAACTTGCCCAATCTTCTCTTCATTTTTTTATTATTTACGTGACATCGTTTTTTTCTCATCCTCAATGCATGATCGCAAAGTCCCGGGAAGTGTCACTTGCGGAAATTCTCCTAGTATTCAGTATTTTCTCCTCGCTATTTTTAGATACGACGTCATTGTTGACCAATGACCTCGGTAGCTAGGAACCTGTTTTAATTTAAGACTGCTTAAGCTGATAAAACCAGTTTATGCCACTTTAGGAAGACCCCACGTGACTTTTAACGCTATTGATTGGAGCGTTTATTTGACGCTAATGTCACATGATGCACGCTATGGATCACGTGTCCAAGCGGAAATGTCCCGCTAAAAGTGCGCCAAACACGGGCAATCTTCACTTGCCCGGAACCCTTGAGACAGCTAGGTCTAACCCAATTATCGGCGAATTCTCGCATTAAAAGCACTGAAGCCACGTGTCTAATTGCGGGTTAGCGTCCATCTTTGAGTAGGTAAGTGAAATCTCGCTAGAATATAATGTGATGAAATGTGTAGTACATTGCAAAATCGACGCAAGATTGGTATGTTTACTTTATTCATATTTTTGTTTTACGATCACATCCAGCCACATGTGATCGGGTATATTTTATGATCCCACGGGATATGTACATGTTCATAATAATGTATAACGGGAATATATATATATATATAGCTATTAATTTCCATATTATTTGATTATTTTCGACCCGACGTTTAGACTAACGGAAATTAATAGTAACGATAATGTTGACCGACCGTGACATATATTCATTATAAATTATATGACGAGGCGACCAGACATGAAGTGTGTGATGTGATTAATGTTGTCAGACAATTCTAAAAACACGGATGTCCAATTATTTGTTAAATTCATCATAATGACATGACGATTAGGCTAGAGGCACAGAACTAGAATACTGTTGCCGACATTTCTATGATAAATTGGGTGGGTTTAACTGACATTTATAATAATTCATCGGGTTAAGTTGACGATAACTCAGTCTAAAGAATTATAATACTGCCACTGGGGCAGAGTAATATAATAAAGGACAGACAGGAGAAACTTGAATTCAAGATTAGACTCTAGACATATGATGTTAGAGACTAAAATCTGAGGTGACAGGCAGAGGGACGGCTTAGGGAAAGACTGCTTTCTAAAGCTAGAAAATTAATGAAGCCGTCGTATTTGTCTTCAGTCTATGGTGGAGCCTTGCACGACAGTCCAATCTCAGCGCAGAATACGGAGTCGAGCACAGAGAAGGCAAATCCGAACCATTCAAGACCTACCGGGGCAACGTCAGGAGACGGGAGAACTAACCACACTTCACTATCAGCCGGGGGCTGAAAAGCTAAGTCCACGACAAAGGAAACTCACCTAATCAATGCCACAAAGTTTAGTCATCCATGATGAAAAACACGTGAATTGTGAGACACATAATACATACAGCAGACACTAATTCCATCGACAATACTATCATTCACCATCTATTCACTTTATTGCAATAAACCAATTGGGTGTATATACTGTACCCCACGCTTTGTTCCTTCCATTAGATGTTGAATATTGTCTATGTTTATCTTCCTTTATAAGGGAGGGGGGGGCTCGTAAAATATAATATAATTTAAAGAATAATAATAATAGATAACTGAGAAGGGGACGACGGTAGCGAGAGACCAAATATCTCCTTACAATCTTTTCCAGACCTGTCGAGTTAGGAGAATTTACCCTCTTCGTCACCCTTCGGAAGTGGGAAAACCCAGCAGGGATTCCTTGAGCCAAATCTTCCACATCAGATCTATTATTTCCTCTAAATAATTCTCTTATCCTTTAAACGCTACGTGACACTGGTGTCTCGGTCCGGGATTTGAACTTATGTATTTTATCATACCTCTGGGATAGTATCATCCATTCAGTCATTACAGTATACCATTTTAACACATGTATTTTCACACAGTGAGCTCTAGAAAGACAGAAAACATTTTTTCTAGAAATTCAGGCATTGATTGGTGAATCCCTTTATATATGTTGTGTTTAATTAAGTTAGTTCTTGATTTTGTATTTCATTGAATTACAGACCTTAAGTCTCCATAACTGTAGTAATTTCATTCTACAGCAGTCGGATAAATAATTAGTATTTACTTGTTGCTAGAAATACTATTGGAAGGTAGCACTAGCTTACTCAGTGTGGACTTTAACTGCAAAAGATGGCTGAAATAGTTAAGCTTAAGGCAGCACTAGGGGAGGCCGGTCGAGATCTAGGTTATAGTGGGGTGGACCTTGCAAATTATGTCAGTGTCGAGACTGATAAGTATTACGCTCGAGAAACAGCGAAAGCTGAAAGAGAAGAGCGAATAAAGTTAGCAGAAATAGATGAGAGGATAAAGCTGTAGACGCTAGAGAAAGAAGCGAGAGAGATGAACGCGAGCATGCATTGAAGATGAAGCAGTTAGAGATGCAGGGACAAGCTCAAAGAGTTGAACCAGTAGCCGGTGCGACCGCATCTACCTCCTCAGGCAACCTATCGCCACGGTCAGATGATATGCCTTCCTTGCACGCAGGGGGCACAGGACCTTTGCCATCCTCACTCATGTCAACTTTGGGACCCTTGACGTTTCCATTCGAAGCTTTCTCGGAACAAGCCGACTCGATCGATAGGTATCTGGACAAATTTGAGAAGTTTGCCACCACGTTTGGTTTGGAGAAGAGCAAATGGAACCTGAAACTGTCGCAAGGGCTTAGAGGAACTGCTTATGACGTGTATAGCAAGCTTCCTCCAGGTTTACAGGATGACTACGACTCTTTGAAAAAGGCACTATTGGTTCGTTATGAGCTACATGCTGACGCCTATAGGAAGAGGTTCCGTAACTCTAGGAGGGAAGTCGGAGAGAACTTTGCTCAGTTTGCTGCGAGACTGGATTCCTACGTGGAGAAGTGGGGTGCCCTAGGGAAATTTTACTCATGATTGGGAAGGCCTGAAGGAAATGGTCATGATCGAACAACTGAAGGACACCATGACTTCCGACATGAGAAGATTCCTGACAGAGAATGGGGCCAGCACTTTAGAATCCATAGTCCAGTTAGCGGAACGATATCAGGCAGCACTATCAGAGAATCCACCACCCAGACGGAAACAACCAGATTACGTACCTAGACAGACAGCTCAGTCACACATGGACCCCCAAGTGAAACCACCGTATACTAACTTCAAAAAGCATGACAAGCCAGACTACAAGACTACTCAGAGATCTAATTTCCAGCAGCAGAGGCAAGGGGAAAAAATGGTGTAAGCACTGTAGAACCATCACCCACAATACGCAGGAGTGCAACCGGAAAAACCCACCTCATCATGCTGCCTGCTTACGTAAAAGTGCCGCAAGGGGAAATGGACCGGAAGAACCTCTGGACAAACCCCGACATCCCCCGGTCGTTGAGACAGTCCTCGTAAATGACCAAGAGGTGACCTGCCTTTATGATACAGGCCTTGCATTCGACGCAGTTGTCTGTGCATCCCTAGTCAAGCCTGACCAGATGACAGAAGACACTATAGAAATACAAGGACCTACTAAAAGTGCAGCACCTATGCGTTTGGCCATAGCCAAGATTAAGGTCAAATCAAAATATGTGACTGGGGAAATCCGTGCAGCGATCTTGGACGACCCTATTTATCCCTTGATCTTAGGGTGTAGGTATGTGTTCTTGGGAGAACCCATTCACCCCTGGTTGTGGCGGCTGTCACCACTAGAGGACAGGCCAAACGGAATACGGAGTTGGAATCCCCACCCAACATCCTTCCTGAGGAATTAAAAAAGGCACAAACGGAGGATCAATCTCTAGCACCCTGCTACAAAAAACTACCGAGAGCGCACACTCCTCTCCAAAAGGGAGACTTCTACAAGAAAAATGGGCTGTTGCATCGGAAAGCAGGAAATGGAGGACAGGAACATGGGCAACTTGTGGTTCCATCAGCATACCGAGCCCAGGTCCTAGAAATGGGCCATGCCCTTCCGTTTAGTGGCCACATGGGCATAAGTGCCACGATTCAGCGTATTTCATGTCATTATTATTGGCCAGGTATCAACGCCGATATCCAGAGATATGTGAAATCATGCCCGCAGTGCCAGAGGACAGCGCCGAAACACTGGACGGCCCCAGCCACTCTGGGAGAAATGCCAATCTTGGGCACACCCTTCGAACGAGTAGCGGTGGATATTGTGGGTCCACTTACTCGTAGCAAAAAGAGAAACAGTTATATACTCACGTTAGTGGATTGTTGCTCCATGTGGGCAGAGGCAATTGCTATGCCCGCCTGTGATTCTAAGCATGTTGCTGAGGCTCTGCTCACCATATTTACTCGGCTAGGGTTTCCGTCACAGATCCTGACAGATAATGGTTCCCAATTCCGAGGAAAACTCACCGAGGAAGTGTTTAGGATATTTCAGGCCCGACATATCCACACCTCTCCCTACCACCCCCAGGCAAATGGCCAGGTGGAGCGGGTTAACGGGACCCTTATTTCCATCCTTCGGAAACTTGCGCAGGAAAAACCAGAGAGCTGGGATCAATACTTACCCGCAGCACTATTTGCTTACCGCGAAGTACCCCACAATTCTACTGGGATGCCTCCTGCCACATTGCTGTTTGGTAGACCTATAAAAGGACCTTTAGAGGCACTGTTACGTACTTGGACAGATGATAAAGCTGATGAGACGGTCACCTCTGCATCCCAATACGTGAAGGAGTTGACCCAACGCCTTAAAACAGGATGGGAACTGGCAAAGGAAAATGTACGCCGTGCCCGTCGTAAACATGCGCGTTACTACAACCGCACTGCGAAGGATAGGGAGCTAGAAGTAGGAGAACAGGTATTATTACTCCTGCCCAGTAGCAATAATAAATTGCAAATCGGGTGGAGAGGTCCATATAAAATTGTTGAGAAAATGTCGCGCACCAATTACAAGATTGCCATAAAGGGGAAGCAGAAAATTTACCACATAAACCTGCTGAAGCGATATTATGAAAGACCAGGTGCAGAACCAGCACATTTCCTGACACTGGCTATTGCGACGGAAGCTGAGGCAGAACCCCTGACCTCCTGTGAATACCCTCTTCGTCAGTGCAAAACTCATCAAGATGTTCAGATTAGTTCAACTTTAACGGAGGATCAGCAGGCACGGGTTCAACAGTTGTTGAGAAAACACCCTAGTACACTCACGGATAAACCTGGCATGACCAACCTGATAGAATTTGATATGAAGCTAACAGACCTCGCCCCGGTACGAGTTAAGAACTATCCTGTTCCTTATGCTAAGGCAAAGGCATTGGGTGAGGAAATCGAGTACCTGCTTAAGGAAAATATTATCTCAAAATCAGAGTCGCCTTATAGTGCGAGTGTGGTGTTGCTTAGAAAATCCACAGGAGAACATCGCCTCTGCATAGACTACCGAAGGCTCAACGCTGTAACGGAATTTCAAGCGGAGCCCTTACCGGATCAGAATCAGCTTTTCACCAAGCTGAGTAGAGCACGATACTTTTCGAAGATAGACCTTAGCAAAGGGTACTACCAGATCCCGGTAAAAGAGGAAATTCGACATATGTTAGCATTTAGTACTTCTGAAGGCCATTACGAGTTTAATGTATTGCCATTTGGGCTAAGCAACGCCCCAAGCGTCTTTACTCGTATGATGAGGAAGCTACTGGAACCCCTGAACCACCCTGGGATAAGTAATTTCATGGACGACATACTTATTGCCACGAACACCTTTGAGGAGCACCTGGACGCAGTTTCCCTACTCTTCGAAAGACTTAGAGAAACAGGACTCACCGCTCGCCCTACAAAATGTCAAATTGCCTGCGAGCAACTAGAATTCCTGGGACACACTATCTCGCATGGATGCATGTTCCCAGATGCGCGTAATATTGAGAAGTTACAGCGGGCCCCACGACCCCAGACTAAAAAGGATGTAAGGTCATTTGTGTCTCTATGTGGCTTCTACCAGAGATATATTAAAGATTTTAATACCCTGAGTGCGCCATTGACCGCATTAACCAAGAATGGGAACCCGGACAAAGTAACCTGGACAGCGGAGTGCGAAAATGCCTACACGCTGCTGAAGGAGAAACTCACAGCTAGGCCAATTCTGCGACTGCCTGACTTAACTCTGAACTTTACGCTGCGAACAGATGCTAGCAATATAGGGATAGGAGCCACTCTCCTGCAGCCTAGTGATAGACCTTCTGCAACTCTATTCCCCATCGCATATGCTAGTAGGAAATTGAACCCTGCTGAACAGAACTACTCTACCATCGAACGAGAATGTCTGTCGCTAATATGGGCTGTGCAGAAGTTTCAACCATATTTATACGGGAAAAAGTTCACGGTGCAGTGTGATCACCAACCGTTGATATTTCTTGCAGCGTCGAAGAACCTTAATGCCCGGCTTATGAGATGGTCACTCCTGTTGCAGCCATATTCCTTTCACATAGAATACATACCTGGGAAGAACAACGTAGGGGCAGATTTTTTGAGCAGACATCCGGACGCAACCGAGGAGATATGAGAAACTGGAAAAGAAGAGGAAGACAGGACAAGAGGAGTTGGACGGAACGTCAAACTTGAGGAGGGGCTTGTGTGACAACTTGCCCAATCTTCTCTTCATTTTTTTATTATTTACGTGACATCGTTTTTTTTTCTCATCCTCAATGCATGATCGCAAAGTCCCGGGAAGTGTCACTTGCGGAAATTCTCCTAGTATTCAGTATTTTCTCCTCGCTATTTTTAGATACGACGTCATTGTTGACCAATGACCTCGGTA
Organism: Oreohelix idahoensis; assembly: GCA_024509875.1. Taxonomy (NCBI): domain Eukaryota; kingdom Metazoa; phylum Mollusca; class Gastropoda; order Stylommatophora; family Oreohelicidae; genus Oreohelix; species Oreohelix idahoensis. The sequence goes on from JAMPIV010017079.1 coordinate 120,408, forward strand.
GCTAGGAACCTGTTTTAATTTAAGACTGCTTAAGCTGATAAAACCAGTTTATGCCACTTTAGGAAGACCCCACGTGACTTTTAACGCTATTGATTGGAGCGTTTATTTGACGCTAATGTCACATGATGCACGCTATGGATCACGTGTCCAAGCGGAAATGTCCCGCTAAAAGTGCGCCAAACACGGGGCAATCTTCACTTGCCCGGAACCCTTGAGACAGCTAGGTCTAACCCAATTATCGGCGAATTCTCGCATTAAAAGCACTGAAGCCACGTGTCTAATTGCGGGTTAGCGTCCATCTTTGAGTAGGTAAGTGAAATCTCGCTAGAATATAATGTGATGAAGTGTGTAGTACATTGCAAAATCGACGCAAGATTGGTATGTTTACTTTATTCATATTTTTGTTTTACGATCACATCCAGCCACATGTGATCGGGTATATTTTATGATCCCACGGGATATGTACATGTTCATAATAATGTATAACGGGAATATATATATATATAGCTATTAATTTCCATATTATTTGATTATTTTCGACCCGACGTTTAGACTAACGGAAATTAATAGTAACGATAATGTTGACCGACCGTGACATATATTCATTATAAATTATATGACGAGGCGACCAGACATGAAGTGTGTGATAATGTTGTCAGACAATTCTAAAAACACGGATGTCCAATTATTTGTTAAATTCATCATAATGACATGACGATTAGGCTAGAGGCACAGAACTAGAATACTGTTGCCGACATTTCTATGATAAATTGGTGGGTTTAACTGACATTTATAATAATTCATCGGGTTAAGTTGACGATAACTCAGTCTAAAGAATTATAATACTGCCACTGGGGCAGAGTAATATAATAAAGGACAGACAGGAGAAACTTGAATTCAAGATTAGACTCTAGACATATGATGTTAGAGACTAAAATCTGAGGTGACAGGCAGAGGGACGGCTTAGGGAAAGACTGCTTTCTAAAGCTAGAAAATTAATGAAGCCGTCGTATTTGTCTTCAGTCTATGGTGGAGCCTTGCACGACAGTCCAATCTCAGCGCAGAATACGGAGTCGAGCACAGAGAAGGCAAATCCGAACCATTCAAGACCTACCGGGGCAACGTCAGGAGACCGGAGAACTAACCACACTTCACTATCAGCCGGGGGCTGAAAAGCTAAGTCCACGACAAAGGAAACTCACCTAATCAATGCCACAAAGTTTAGTCATCCATGATGAAAAACACGTGAATTGTGAGACACATAATACATACAGCAGACACTAATTCCATCGACAATACTATCATTCACCATCTATTCACTTTATTGCAATAAACCAATTGGGTGTATATACTGTACCCCACGCTTTGTTCCTTCCATTAGATGTTGAATATTGTCTATGTTTATCTTCCTTTATAAGGGGGGGGGGGCTCGTAAAATATAATATAATTTAAAGAATAATAATAATAGATAACTGAGAAGGGGACGACGGTAGCGAGAGACCAAATATCTCCTTACAATCTTTTCCAGACCTGTCGAGTTAGGAGAATTTACCCTCTTCGTCACCCTTCGGAAGTGGGAAAACCCAGCAGGGATTCCTTGAGCCAAATCTTCCACATCAGATCTATTATTTCCTCTAAATAATTCTCTTATCCTTTAAACGCTACGTGACAACTATGACGAACAAGAGGTTTAAAGAAATCAAAAGTAACATTCACTGCAATGACAACAACAAGGAGCAAGACAATGAAGGCGACAAATTGTTCAAATTAAGACCTTTAGTTGACGCTCTGAAAGTGAAATTCAATTCAATCAAACCAGCAGAAAGGCTGAGCATTGATGAGCAAGTTATCCCATTCAAAGGTCAATCATCTCTGCGTCAGTACAACCCAAAGAAACCCAAAAAGTGGGGCTATAAAGTCTTCGTTTGTTCAAGCATTTCTGGTTTGATTCATGATTTTGAAATTTACACTGGAAAAATTGACGTGTGTCCTGGCCAACCTGATTTAGGAGCATCAGCTAATATCGTGCTGAGACTTCTTTAACGTATCCCTAAAAATGTGTGGCATAAAGTATATTTTGACAACTGGTTTAATTCGCCAGCATTGCAGGCATGCCTCTGGAAACAAGGCATTGCATGTCTTGGCACTGTCCGTGCAAACCGGCTGAAAGGGTGTAATCTGTGTTCCGATAAGGAACTGAAAACGAAAGGAAGAGGGTCATCTGTTGTTTGTACTGCAGCAACAAACGGAGCCACATTGAAAGCTATCAAATGGTATGACAATAAAGCAGTCACACTGCTAAGCACCTATGCAGCAGTTGAACCAGAATGTGTAGTCAGAAGATGGGACAGAAAAGCCAAGAAGGAAATACACATTTCTTGCCCTGCAGCTGTGAAAGAATATAACATGTTCATGGGAGGGGTAGATTTGCTGGACTCCTTGCTGGCACTCTATCGTATACCTATTAGATCCAAGAAATGGTACCACAGAATATTGTTTCATTTCCTGGATGTTTCTGTGGTGCAAGCTTGGCTAACTTATTGTTCAGATGTGTGTAAGGATGGTATGGAAAAAAAAGGACAGACTACCATTAGTTGATTTCAAGTTGCAGATTGCTTTGTGTCTCCTAAAAGCAGGAAAAAGTGAAAATAATAAAAGGGGAAGGCCATCAGGAAGCACTGAGACACAGCTGGTGGCTAAAAAGAAGAGAGGGCAAACAGCAAATGTACCTCCTTTTCATGTCAGAACTGACAATGTTGGCCACAGCCCCAATTTTCGTCACCAACAAAGGGAGATGCAAACTTCCTGGATGCAAGGGGTACTCCAGAACTGTCTGTGAGAAGTGTAACCTACACTTGTGCCTCAATAAACATTCAAACTGTTTCAAAGTATTTCATGAAACATGAGTGTGGAGCTGTGATTGAGTCACGAGACAGAAGATTTTTTTTTTTTCAGTAACTATATGTTTCATTGTATGTGTGGCATTTTCTGTATAAATTACACTTAACTTCATGAAGTTTCACAAATTTTGTTGTCTGCTATTTACTGTTTAAATATTAAATGTAGGTAGGGAGTAAAAAAAAGGTGAAATAGATGTTGTTAGACATAAAAACATAGTTAAAAGATATATGTTGCCAAATGGCAACAATAAATGTTCCCAACCTTAATGGTGATTTGTTGCCAATTGGCAACATACCCATAAAACACTAACTAAACATTTTTTTTGCCCAAAATTAACCTTCACACCACTTTTCAGACATGGGACAGCCACAAAAACCACTCCAAGAATTTTTTTTCCAACTATTTCATAAATGGCCCAATAGAGGGTTAAGAAAAGTGACTTTTCAAATATTTTCTAGAATTTTCTGGAACGCGCTCATCACTGCATTCAAATAAACGGGCTAAGTTATAGCAAAAGCGTCCAATAAATGACTGTGGCGTATTATATCCAAGGTCCCTTTTGTCGATTTCTTTACTTTATGTCAACTTGGGGACGTGACTTTTTCCTCCTTTCCCCACCAATTTGCGTCCTTTTGCCTCGCTAGTTTCAAGCACGCGTTCAGTCAGATTTTTCCTTTTGATCGTTTTGCCTTCAAGTCCAACAATTTAATTTCCATGGCGGGTGATGACCCGCGGCGTGGGCGATCATGTATTCTAGCAGCTTACGCATAAGTTTTTATCCCTACGTTGTATCATTGGAGATATTTTAACGTTGTATCATTGTTATTTTTGTGACACCAGTGATAAATCGGCACCTGATTCAGTTCTTGAGTTAGGTAAGGCAAAGGTAGCAAGTAGTGAACTGTTCATTCTACTTCTCGAAACTAGACCTAAAATTGTAAAATTTACGTAAAGAAAGAATATGCACACGGCACCCTTAAGTATGTCGTACAAGGTGACAACCATGACGCTGGCAACCTCTTCATGTAAAACAAATTGATACAGGAGCCACTGCTGCAAAGTTCTTGTGAATACATGCTATGCTTGCTGTCTGTAAAGAAGACCAGCAACAGGTGTGACTCCATGCTCCATAAAAGGCGAAAAAGAATTGATCACGATGTTGATCGGATCCAACACAAAAATAAGAATCTTCAACTCAAATGTGAAGTCAGTCCTATTGTATGGCTCTGAAACATGGAGAACAACAAAGACAACAACCAAAAAGCTACAGACTTTCATAAATGGGTGCTTGCGTAGAATAGAGGGATTAAAATGGTATGACAAGGTTACCAACGTGGAACTGATGACAAGAACTAGACAAGTGTCAGTAGAACAAGAGATGAGAAGAAGACGGTGGCGATGGATAGGACACACACTGTGGAAACCTGTTGATAGCTTTACAAGGCAGTCCTTGTTCTGGAACCCCCAGGGCAAGAGAGGCAGAGGTAGACCAAGAAGCACATAAAGAAGAAAGCTGGAAACAGAGGTGAAAATGATGAGGAGAACGTGGAAAGAACTTGAGATGATGACACGTGACAGGAGGATTTTGCATGTGTTTGTTGAAGGCCTATGCTCCTTTGGGAGTGGAGGGTTATGAGTGAATGAATGAATATTATGCAGTTCCATTGGTCTGTTTATTCTTAACACTTCTTCTATATTTATAGGTAAATTTGATGACTGCAAATAATCTAAAATTGGGATTCTAATGTGTTCAAATCTCTTACATTTTAACAAGAAATGCTCTATATTATTATCTTGAAGACATCATGCAGAGTAAGGTTCTTCTATTCTGAAATAGCATTTTCCCAGCTGTAGTCTGAGAGCTTTCTTGTTAGTGGGAATTTTCAATTCCCTAGATATCTGTCATTTTCTTGGTGGAGCCTTGAACATCTTTTTTGTATGTATTCCTTTCAAAATTGTATCCCACTCTGCTTTCCATTCATCTGTTATTATTTCTTTAATTAAGCTCTTAATCTCTGATTTACTCATCCCTACATTTATTAAATTGTTATCAGATCTACCCTTTTTTAGTTTCTTTATCAGCCTTTTCATTTCCCTCTATACCAACATGTGAAGGTATCCAAGCGATTAAAACTGAACATCCTATGGAATATAAGTATGTGGTAGCCAGAAATGTGTTGATCATGACATTCTAATGCAAATAACAGAAAGTGATGATCAATTATCATTTACCAGTGATTCATAAATAGCGTTCACAAACAATAAAAATTGTGAAAGATATAAAGAATAACGGATTAATGATAACTGATCCCTGCGTTTATTCTATGTAGTATACTAAACTCACAATGAAGACCAATATAAAATGTCTGCGCCACCATCACGCTTCTTTGTGGCTTATGGACAGCATATGCTAAGCAAGTAAAAAGGCTCAATACCTTCCACCTACCGTGTCTACGCCCTATCCTTGGTATTTCGTGGAAGGACAAAGTGACAAAATGTCGAGGTACTGTCACACGCTGGCTGTTACTGATGTTCTTGGGTGCTGTATGTTAGAGACTTATGTTACTGCTTGGCACCGCTGACAAGGCCGACCGGTGTTTAATATTTGAGTGAATGTCGTGGGTCCCTTAGATTTGTTTACATGGGATGCAACCCACACACCAGTAACGTTAGAGTCATAAAATGGACCGACTGATAAGATGAATAAGTTGAACCATGGAGCACATCAATCACTTTGAATAATATCGAATGTCTTCCATGAAGGTACAATGAGTTATCCTTCATACCAAAAACCCTGGACACACTAGCGGCACGCTATAACCAACCGTTCCGAAGCCCTCCCAGATACTCAATGCCGAGATTATAGTTTCTCTCGCTTCAACTCAGCACATTTCCACTGAAGCGCGAACTAAAAGATTGACATCTGAGATCAGCTCACCTGTTTGTCTCCCCACTTCGTGATTCACTCATCGTGTCTATTTAAACTCTTTCTTTAAAAATAAACCATATCCAGTTGAGCTATAATGTTCAAATATAGTGCACAAAGGCACGAAAATAATTAAGCATCTCATAACTTTAGATGTGCTCACAAGCGTGTCTATAAAAAACAGGACCCGCACGTGAAAATCCCAAACACTTAACTCCCACGCGAAAACATGACTTAACACTGGCCTTGATAGCAAATATGCAGTACGTAAACAGCGTAGACTACGCTGGCTTGGACTTGTTCTTCCCCGCCCCCCGTATGGAGGATGGTCGCATCCCCAAAGATATTGTCTACGGACAACCGGCAGATGGAACCTGAACCGCCAAACGACTCCAGCTGAGATTCAAAGATGTGTGCAAGAGAGACTTGTCGGCATTGGACATAAATAAAGCAACCTAGGAGGATGAAGCTGCCGATTGCACGAAGCGAAGATGCTCCTGTATGTCCAGTTATTCTCTGAATCAAAGAATCAGGGAACTTTGCTATTACCTACAAGAAAGGAGATTAAAAAGATCTTTAGCCGGGTGCCGATGCATACGTGCCAAGGGGTGGAATTTAGCCTGTCCAACGTAAGAGTGACATGGCTAAATCCAGACATAAGGCTATAGGAGCTATTACAAAGAAAATAATGGGAGGAGACAGAATAGGGTATAATACAGAGGCGGACCACTCAGCTAAAAGCGAAAGCGATTCACATTCAATTTACGACAATAGATTAAAATGTTCCAAGAAAGGGAACTGCATACACAGTTTCAATTGATCTTAAATGTAAACAGCTGTTGCAATACATTTTGCGCATCAAACGGGAAATCTCATTTGAAAGTATTTGTCGCACAGAAATATACCGGTGTGTTGAGCTTTGCGAGGTTATGTAGTGACGTGTTGTTTGTACTGGAGATGCCATAAGTTGAGTTATGGATGTGACATCCTGCAGCCCTAAGTGATTGAAGCGTGTGTAAAGGTGGATGAGATACATTTAACGTATTTTCATACTAGATGACCTATATGTAGATAAATAATACGTATAAGACTTTCAAGGAAAGTGATAGCATATTATTCTTGTCTGGAGTTTTTCAATTTTTGGAAATTACGTATATTGGAAATGTCAGTTCGCATGATGATTAGATATTATGAGGATCATGTGACATTTATGTCTTAATGCTGATTTAATTACAGTTCAATCTTTGTTCTGGATCCCATATGGAAAGAAAAAAACCCTCACGGAGAAGGGAATAGACACATACGTCAAGAGGATTCAATCCAAATGTCAAGTCTATCCTATTGTATGGCTCTGAAACATGGACAACAGCAATAACAACAACAGACAAGTTATAAACATTCATAAAAAAGGTGCATACGTAGAACAGAAGGATTGAAATAGTATAGCAAAGTCAGTAATGTGGAACTGATGGCAAGAACCAGACAAGTGCCAGTGGAACAAGAATTGAGAAGAAGACGCTGGCGATGGATAGGACACACATTGAGGAAACCTGTTGATAGCATTACAAGGCAGTCCTTGTTCTGGAAACCACAAGGAAAGAGTGGCAGAGGTAGACCAAAAAACACATGGAGAAGAGAACTGGAACCAGATGTGAAAATGGTGATGAAAACATGGAAAGAACTTGAGCTGATGGCACAGGACAGGAAGACTTGTCATGTGTTTGTTGAAGGCCTATGCTTCTTGTGGAGCTAAAACGTATTGACTGATTGATGAAGACGATAATGAGAACATGGAAAGAATATTGAATGACTTGTAGTTGTTGAGGACTGCTGCATGGTTTACTATCATCTTGGTTTTTACTTTGATTGAGATGGTTGCACCATTCAGCACCCCAATTAGTTATATTATGAATAAAGAAAAGAACATTATTATAATAGTAGTATTTATAGAATAGTTTCAAAAAAAAATGAAACAAAACTCGACCAACTCATTATCTTCATATTATCACGCAAACTCAATTTTAGTCCTATTCTTTCTGTCTCTTCAGAGATTCCCTGGAGTACAAGGAGCTATTATTATACTGCTATTCTACAATCTTCACTATTACCAAAGGTATGCCTTTAGCTCCTGCAATTATCAAACCTAAAGGTATTTTATATTTGGACATGCGCCCTAATATAACCGACTAGGTTGATCGGTACGTGCCTCGTCAAAACAAGGCTAAATTATACATATATATTTAATTTTTTAAAATTATCTTCTGCGACCAGCGACATGCGACACATCCATTATAGACACATAACAACATTTAATGGAATATATTACAACATACATGAAACAGCATATGAAATAACCCACGAGGGAACGAAGAAAGGGAATGAGAAATATGCCAGAAGACAACATATGACATAACAGATCTACGTAGATTGTGATTAGCCAATCATTTGTCTCTATTCTCTCAGTCACCGCTCAATAATTTATAACAAATTACTCGCCTCAAAGGAATTGAGAGACGGCCTTAAAAAAAAATCTTTGTCCAGGCTACACCAAATGGTAGTTCATTTATAATTAACAGCTTCAGTGCTCAACCTTACAAAGAAATACAAATGTTGACATTTGCTGCACGAGCCCAATATTTTTTACGAGCAGGGCAACACGTAAAGAATTCCTGTGATAGAAGTGTCCTTCAGTTAAATACTGTAGAGTGTTATTTGGTTATTGTTGCGTGTGGCGTATCACTGTGGCAGATTATGAAAGTACAGAGTTGTACACAAATCAGGGCTGAATGTAGAATCCTGAGGTCGTAAGCTATTAAGATATTTTAGGGCCCCTCTCCTATCGTCCAAAAGGTGAAACTAGAAAAAAAAAAACCGATTTCAGATAAATGTTGTTATTAATATATAACAATATGTAACCAAAAAAAAAAAAAAAAAAAAAACAGACAAGTGTTCGTTACAGCCCCTAGATTTTGTTACAGGTAGGGGGGGGGGGGGGGCACCTGCAAAGAAAATATAATTAAAAAAAGAAAAACAAGCAGGGGCGGAAGTAACTAACAAATTAACTGTTGTACAGATTCTATTACCCTACACGCACGTGCGTACTAACGCTGCCGTTGGTGAAGAGCTGTGAGCGTAATGACTCCGTTGCTTTTTTTCGCCGGACTCCTGTAAGCCTGGGGCCCTAGGCCCATGTCTAGTGGGCCTAATGAATAATCCGGCGCTGACATAAATATTTGGGAACTATAATTTAAAAAAAAAAACCCACACACTTTTGCAATGATGAACAAAGTACAACTGTGAGGTCGGTTTATCTTATTCTTGGGTCCTTAACATATGACTGACAAAGCAGTCAGTGGCCATCACGCCTAGTGGCGTCTTGTAGGGCAGCAACAAACTGTCCCCATTTTGCTCGGTCGGTGGCCATCCTTCGTGTTGTGCCCCAACTCTGGTTCATGTTTTGCATCTCAGCCTCCACTGTTCTCCGCCAGGTTGTCTTTGGTCTGCCTCTCTTTCGCTGTCCTTCTGGGGTCCAATACATAGCAGTTCTGGCGATTGTGTCAGGGTCCCATCTTGAGGTCATGGCCAACCCAGTTCCAGCGTCTGCCTGCAATGATGGTGTGCATGCTCTTGATTTACTGCACCGTTTAAGCAGTTCCTGTCTGTAGACGGTATTCGGCCAAATAATTCGTAGAATTTTCGTTAGGCAGGTTGAGTGGAAAGTGGAGAATTTGGACATTTCCTTTTCATATATCCACATTTACTATACAATAACTAGTGTAAAAGGCCGTCGTAAGGCGGGAATTAAATTCAAAAGCACCAATACCTAACGGCAATTTTACTTATTCAAAAGCATTACCACAGTACACGTACTACGAAGCAGCAGCGAGGATCCCAATGTGTGTATACGGGATCACACATTCTATAAATATATTTTTGTGCACACCGTCATTTACACATTCTTCTTTGGTAAGTGTTACTATTTTCGGGAGAGTACATATAAGGGAAACAATACAATTACTGTCTAACTTTCAACGAAAGTTGCATCCCTTAGCGTTACGAACTGACAGAAAAAGCTGGGATGTTATATATAGGTATTATCTTTTTTTTCTCCACGTGGAGCTTAGAAATAACAATTGTGACGGTATTGCCTCCCCTGCTTTGCAGTAGTGGTCCAACAGTTGCCATACTCAAGAGTATCTAATATGGGCTTCCAATGTGTCTAATTTCGCACAAGATTACTTTTGGCAGATATGTAGATAGAAGGTTAATGACGCTTCTACCACAAATAAGTGTTCACAAGATATTCAGATAAGCAAAAACAATGCTGCATTTGGCTGAGCATGTTAATTCTAGAATCTGCCGACAACTTTTGTGAAGGATTAAAGCACTGGTTTATGTTAACGCGTTGAAGCCCCCACCCCTGATTAACTCAGTGGAATTCTTGTTCTTATTCTGGCATAGCTCAGTTTAGAGAGTATGTAGTAAATTGACCGAGACAAACATGCAGTACATTTAAAAGGATTAAATCAAAGTTAAATTTGTAAAATTACAAATAACAAAATGTAATAATCCTTTAAGGTTTAACAGTTTGAAAATAATTGAATAGTTTAGAAGAAAAGTTTCATCATTGATTGGTAATAGAGATGATTGTCGTAGATTTTTTATAGGAGAATTAAGACTTGGGTTGGTCCCTTCTGAATAGATTAGAATAAGTGATAGTCACAGTGAGAAGTAGTAATAGCAATAGATTCCCACGAGTGAGATGGTAGAATGTGATCAAGAGGCTGTCTCTGAGATCGAGAAATCTTCTCTCTCTCTCACCTATCTTCTACGACAGCTTACGAGGAGTCAGACAGTCTAAACACACACACACACACACACATATATATATATATATATATATATATATATATATATATATATATATTAATATATCTCTAACCACTCACGTGCACGCACATACAAGACGACAGTTATACGTACAGACGTAGGGAAACTAAAACAAATGATTATATAAATATTCTAGAACGAGCTGACCAACACGCTGATTAATTTCAAGAGAAATTTTAATTATCATCTAAAATTTCTTCACAACACATAGAAATTACATCAAAGCATATACACATAGTCATAAAAAAACAAGGAATTTCTACAAGAAATGATAGACCCACAGTTAGATCTTATCCCTCGAGGTATGCCCACAGTCCTGTTGGAAGAAAGTGATAGCCCCAAGGAAACAAGGATACATAGGATTAGGTCTAATATTTCCCCTTCTTAAGGTATGGACAGACTTGGTATCTCTGCTCTATTTTAAGAAAATATGAGTAGCAATACTTGCATACAGGAAGTTAAGATAGCAAAATGGGTGCCCAATTACAACAAATAAAAAAATCACTCCGTCCTGCATTCACTTTATTCATTCAGCCGAGCACACGTGCACATGTTCATACTCACAGCTTAGATAGCCACTTCTGGTAATACAATTTTTAGGACATTCACCTACAGACTCGTCAAGGGCAGTCTTTGACCAAGAAATCACCAGTTCCAAAAAGACAGGATGAATTCTCTGCTTCCGGGAACGACTCCTTGGGTTTTCTTATTTTTCGGATGTCTGTTTAGGTCACATTAAAATTGTCCAGGCACGAAACATTAACAACGAGCCCAGTGTCAATAGCTTAGGTTTCTAGAATGAGGAATGTCAGGTCGGCACCTTCTCTCGGTGTAGGAATTTAGTTGGTCACACCACCACTTGTCAACAGTGTCGGGAAAGTTACTGATTGTAATATGTTACTTGCCACAAAGGCTGAAAAATGACTAGAGTTTTCTCAGGAAGAATCAAATCAGGCTCGATGACCCGTTACTTCTTTAAAATCTTAAAGTTCTTGCAAAAGGTATACATCAAATCTTTAAAGTAAGAATGTTTGTTGTTTTCTTCACAGATTTATCTCTTTACTCAAACGCTGGCAAAGTTTGGGTACCACAGTTTCACTATATATAAATGGAAAGAACACATATCAAATAATTATACATACTATAACTGATAATTTAAACTGCAAGCGTAGCTTGTCTTATAGTTTAACACTTCCCGTGGAATAAGTTATATTTAAAAATCAAACATCCTGAATTAGGAATACCTACGCATTCCGTCAATACTCAAGATGTAGCAGTCATTTAATAAGTTAGTTTTAAAATATTCTCGACTGCGTATTAGCAGTTAAATTAAATCCATTATGGCTACATGATTTTAAGCTAGAAATTATAATTTATTCCGCTTTCCACTGTAACTCGTCGACTAGAGAATATAACAGACTTAATAATTTAACTCTCTGCACAAATCTAACTAGCAAAATGAAATAAGCGATTTAACACTTTAACACTCACAAAATACTAGATAAATAATATAAGATTTACCTCAACACAGAACTACTAAGAACTTAAACCACTACGATCATACTAAATGACATCTCTATTAACAGAGATTCTAGAAACTGATAATTTAAACTGCAAGCGTAGCTTGTCTTATAGTTTAACACTTCCCGTGGAATAAGTTATATTTAAAAATCAAACATCCTGAATTAGGAATACCTACGCATTCCGTCAATACTCAAGATGTAGCAGTCATTTAATAAGTTAGTTTTAAAATATTCTCGACTGCGTATTAGCAGTTAAATTAAATCCATTATGGCTACATGATTTTAAGCTAGAAATTATAATTTATTCCGCTTTCCACTGTAACTCGTCGACTAGAGAATATAACAGACTTAATAATTTAACTCTCTGCACAAATCTAACTAGCAAAATGAAATAAGCGATTTAACACTTTAACACTCACAAAATACTAGATAAATAATATAAGATTTACCTCAACACAGAACTACTAAGAACTTAAACCACTACGATCATACTAAATGACATCTCTATTAACAGAGATTCTAGAAATCGAACGAAGGCTTGTTCTAGTCTTGACTGTGAAGTTAATGAGTGAAAATGAAATCTAACTCCCTCCAGTATATATGAAACACCAGACAAAGATGTACACTATTTCCATAAACTACGCAATAGCCTCCCCTTCTCTTAACACCTCCTGTCTTCGCACCTCACGCCAAAATGACCATTCTGAGCGAATGTGTGATGGCGCCTTCTCCACCCTGACACTGAGAATCTACAGAGGAAACTACGTGTCAGATGCAAAATACCAGACAAATGTCTGATACTGCGCCGGGGAGATGTCGGGATTCACGTCTCACCTCAGCGCTCACCGAGAAGCTACGTTTTGACAAGTGAGAATGCAGACGATATGTCGGCCCTATGTCTGAGATAGCCAAATATTCAGTTATTTCGTCAATCTGCAGCGATTGACCGAATGCATTCTCACTCCAAATCGTCTGGTGCAAGTTACTGACACGTTACGTAAAAAGTTACTCGTTTAATCAGCAATGAAATGCGTTTCTAAATGAGAAACGAAACTGGCAAAGTGAGAATGGGAAAAAAATATTTCTCGCAAACGAACGAATGCGAAAAATAAAGGAAAAAAAAATAAAGAGTGATAATAAATAGAGGATACGGGTGAAAGAAAAAGAAGAGGATATAGGCAATTTACGACCAATAAACTCTCTGTGACAATGATGAAAAAAGTTTTACTTTGGCAGCGTCTATTTTTTAATTTAGCTGCCAATAGTAGTTTCTGCTCCCGCTGATTGGTTCTGTTTACACTGCTCTCGCTCGTCGCTGGTCAAGGTTGTAGGGTGTAGCTCGTTTCCCAGAAATGTCAAGGAGAGTCTACGAAAGTTGGTTGCTCGTCTTAAAGCGTAGGCCACTTGTCCCTTCATGTTCCAGAGATAGTACTTTCTGCTGGTACCACCAATAACTATGGTAAAGAATAGAAACAAAACTCTCTTCTGAGTATAGCGTGTTCCAACCCATGGTTATGGGTCCATATCTTCCCACTCCACCATCCCATTTCACTCAGAATTTACCCTTGATGAGAATTACATTTAATCCATCGGAATAAAACTGTCTTTACATTTATATTGAATAGCTTTCGCTTTACATTACATTTAAATGTAAAGGTTAATAGTACATATGGACTATGTTTACATTTACATTTCCACTGTTTGAACAGTGTTCACAATATAAATTGAATATGTTTTCATTTATTTTTACACTTATTTGAAAAGTTTGAAACTTTCATTAATTTTAAAATGAATATATTTACATAGACATTTACACTGGTTTGAAACTGTAAGTTTTATACTTAGAATGTACATCATTTCTTTCATCTTTCACTCCTTGCTCCATAGGAACCTGGGATTGCCTTTTGCTTTTAGCTCTCTTTAAGAAACTAGCAATAAAGCAATCACCAGCCCGTGCAGTGGTGGTTCATGAATCATCATTCTATACGCTGAGGTTGCCAGCCTCAATTGACTGGGACATCCACTAGCGATTTTCACATATTAAAATTCACATGGCAATATAAATATATGTTAGTTCACACGTTAGTAATGAGAAATATAGAATGTAAAATGACTACTTACGCCAATCCTGGCTCACATACATTTTGCTCAGATGAATAAAAGAGACAAATCGGCCTCTTACACGCGTCTGGGGTGTCGTTAATTTAATAAGTTCCCTCTCTGACTTTGTGTGTTTCCTTCAGTTTCCTCAGACAGCGGCTTTCCTTATTAAAATGATATTTCCTGGGATGTTTTTGTAAGTCCTGATAAATACTCAAATATAAGGTGTCCGATCTGATAAAATGGAATTTTGAATTCTAGGCTTCACTCTAGCAAGGTTTGGTGTCTTGGCAATCGATTTCTCGCAGTAGTCTTGACTGACTGAATCATCAGGTTATATTCACTGCCTTCCCACACATCTGTTTGTTATGGGGGTCTAACGAAAAGCTCCAGTCATTTTTAAACAGGCGGGTTAGGGTGTGGTACTTTCAAAATATTTCACGTGAAATAACGTGCGTAAAGCAAAAGGTCACGTATTACCATATATTGCAAAACGACAACGACGCCTTGCGTGCAGATTCGCGAACATGTCGTTAACCTCATATGACAACGTGTGTCAGATGTAACACTTATTACTTTCGCTAAAGTAATGTCTTATCTGTTGCTTGAGCACACTCAAAATCCGTCTCTTTACAACCTTAACGGAGACGCTCCCATGCCTTATCAGTGATTAAGCAGATTTCGCTGGGGCGATGTACGTGTTAATCTGTGTACTGATATCGGCTGCGCCTGCGATTAACCACTCTGGTAGTCGATAATGGTCTCTCAGCCGCTCCTGCAAATGTTTAGTATTATATCCACTAAGGAGTGTCAAAATGATTTGACAACATCAAATATCTGCTACTTAGCAGAAAAAGAAAGAAAGAAAGTGCGACATTTGAAACGCACGCAATAAAATCAGTACCACAAATGTACCGATTACTGCCGAAGTGAAACAGAGATTGTAGCTGGTCCTCATACAGGAGAATTTCACCAAGCATTCCCATTTGTTTTACATGATGAGGATGCCAGCTTATACACAAACTTATGTTAGTCGCTATGTACGTCACACCATATTAATGTTGAGTCTGGGCATTTTTATTTAGCTTTTTATTAATCAATCAAAAAAATCAATACCCTTTAGCTCCCAGAGGAGCATAGGCCCTCAACAAACACATGCCAAGTCTTGCCTCATGTGCCATCCGCTCAAGTTCTTTTTGTTAAACTAAAGGGAAATCAATGGATACAAAATGTTACACTACAGACGGGAATCGAATCTGGATCAATTACTTCTGCGGCATCCATGTTGACTGTTACGCCACCGACGTTCCTTGATATGCTGCTTGATCTCCATCTATTTATCTTACTCTGGGGATTCTATTCTACGCAATCAATATGCTTCATCTCAACATCGTGTTACAGATTAGGTATAGGCAATATGCTTCATCTCAGCATCGTGTTACAGATGTAGGTAGAGGCAATATGCTTCATCTCAGCATCGTGTTACAGATGTAGGTATAGGCAATATGCTTCATCTCAGCATCGTGTTACAGATGTAGGTAGAGGCAATATGCTTCATCTCAGCATCGTGTTACAGATGTAGGTATAGGCAATATGCTTCATCTCAGCATCGTGTTACAGATGTAGGTATAGGCAATATGCTTCATCTCAGCATCGTGTTACAGATATAGGTATAGGCAATATGCTTCATCTCAGCATCGTGTTACAGATTAGGTATAGGCAATAGGCTTCATCTCAACATCGTGTTACAGATTAGGTATAGGCAATAGGCTTCATCTCAACATCGTGTTACAGATTAGGTATAGGCAATATGCTTCATCTCAGCATCGTGTTACAGATTAGGTATAGGCAATATGCTTCATCTCAGCATCGTGTTACAGATTAGGTATAGGCAATATGCTTCATCTCAACATCGTGTTACAGATTAGGTATAGGCAATATGCTTCATCTCAACATCGTGTTACAGACTAGGTATAGGCAATATGCTTCATCTCAGCATCGTGTTACAGATGTAGGTATAGGCAATATGCTTCATCTCAACATCGTGTTACAGATGTAGGTATAGGCAATATGCTTCATCTCAACATCGTGTTACAGATTAGGTATAGGCAATATGCTTCATCTCAACATCGTGTTACAGATATAGGTATAGGCAATATGCTTCATCTCAGCATCGTGTTACAGATATAGGTATAGGCAATATGCTTCATCTCAGCATCGTGTTACAGATTAGGTATAGGCAATATGCTTCATCTCAACATCGTGTTACAGATATAGGTATAGGCAATATGCTTCATCTCAACATCGTGTTACAGATTAGGTATAGGCAATATGCTTCATCTCAGAATCGTATTACAGATATAGGTATAGGCAATATGCTTCATCTCAACATCGTGTTACAGATGTAGGTATAGGCAATATGCTTCATCTCAACATCGTGTTACAGATGTAGGTATAGGCAATATGCTTCATCTCAACATCGTGTTACAGATGTAGGTATAGGCAATATGCTTCATCTCAACATCGTGTTACAGATGTAGGTATAGGCAATATTCTTCATCTCAGCATCGTGTTACAGATGTAGGTATAGGCAATATGCTTCATCTCAGCATCGTGTTACAGATGTAGGTATAGGCAATATGCTTCATCTCAACATCGTGTTACAGATGTAGGTATAGGCAATATGCTTCATCTCAACATCGTGTTACAGATGTAGGTATAGGCAATATGCTTCATCTCAGCATCGTGTTACAGATGTAGGTATAGGCAATATGCTTCATCTCAGCATCGTGTTACAGATGTAGGTATAGGCAATATGCTTCATCTCAGCATCGTGTTACAGATGTAGGTATAGGCAATATGCTTCGCAATCAATATGCTTCATCTCAGCATCGTGTTACAGATGTAGGTATAGGCAATATGCTTCATCTCAGCATCGTGTTACAGATGTAGGTATAGGCAATATGCTTCATCTCAGCATCGTGTTACAGATGTAGGTATAGGCAATATGCTTCATCTCAGCATCGTGTTACAGATGTAGGTATAGGCAATATGCTTCATCTCAACATCGTGTTACAGATGTAGGTATAGGCAATATGCTTCATCTCAACATCGTGTTACAGATGTAGGTATAGGCAATATGCTTCATCTCAGCATCGTGTTACAGATGTAGGTATAGGCAATAGGCTTCATCTCAGCATCGTGTTACAGATGTAGGTATAGGCAATATGATTCATCTCAGCATCGTGTTACAGATGTAGGTATAGGCAATATGCTTCATCTCAACATCGTGTTACAGATGTAGGTATAGGCAATATGCTTCATCTCAACATCGTGTTACAGATGTAGGTATAGGCAATATGCTTCATCTCAGTATCGTGTTACAGATGTAGGTATAGGCAATAGGCTTCATCTCAGCATCGTGTTACAGATGTAGGTATAGGCAATAGGCTTCATCTCAGCATCGTGTTACAGATTAGGTATAGGCAATAGGCGTCATCTCAGCATCGTGTTACAGATGTAGGTATAGGCAATATGCTTCATCTCAGCATCGTGTTACAGATTAGGTATAGGCAATAGGCTTCATCTCAGCATCGTGTTACAGATGTAGGTATAGGCAATATGCTTCATCTCAACATCGTGTTACAGATGTAGGTATAGGCAATAGGCTTCATCTCAGCATCGTGTTACAGATGTAGGTATAGGCAATATGCTTCATCTCAGCATCGTGTTACAGATTAGGTATAGGCAATAGGCTTCATCTCAGCATCGTGTTACAGATGTAGGTATAGGCAATATGCTTCATCTCAACATCGTGTTACAGATGTAGGTATAGGCAATAGGCTTCATCTCAGCATCGTGTTACAGATGTAGGTATACGCAATAGGCTTCATCTCAGCATCGTGTTACAGATGTAGGTAGAGGCAATAGGCTTCATCTCAGCATCGTGTTACAGATGTAGGTATAGGCAATATGCTTCATCTCAGCATCGTGTTACAGATGTAGGTATAGGCAATATGCTTCATCTCAGCATCGTGTTACAGATGTAGGTATAGGCAATAGGCTTCATCTCAGCATGGTGTTACAGATGTAGGTTTAGGCAATATGCTTCATCTCAACATCGTGTTACAGATATAGGTTTTGGCAATAGGCTTCATCTCAGCATCGTGTACAGATGTAGGCAATAGGCTTCATCTCAGCATCGTATTACAGATGTAGGTATAGGCGTTATGCTTCATGTCAGCATCGTGTTACAGATCTAGGTATAGGCAATATGCTTCATCTCAGCATCGTGTACAGATGTAGGTATAGGCAATATGCTTCATCTCAGCATCGTGTTACAGATGTAGGTATAGGCAATATGCTTCATCTCAGCATCGTGTACAGATGTAGGTATAGGCAATATGCTTCATCTCAGCATCGTGTTACAGATGTAGGTATAGGCAATATGCTTCATCTCAGCATCGTGTTACAGATGTAGGTATAGGCAATAGGCTTCATCTCAGCATCGTGTACAGATGTAGGTATAGGCAATATGCTTCATCTCAGCATCATGTTACAGATGTAGGTATAGGCAATATGCTTCATCTCAGCATCGTGTTACAGATTAGGTATAGGCAATATGCTTCATCTCAACATCGTGTTACAGATGTAGGTATAGGCAATATGCTTCATCTCAGCATCGTGTACAGATGTAGGCAATAGGCTTCATCTCAACATCGTGTTACAGATTAGGTATAGGCAATATGCTTCATCTCAGCATCGTGTTACAGATTAGGTATAGGCAATATGCTTCATCTCAGCATCGTGTTACAGATTAGGTATAGGCAATATGCTTCATCTCAACATCGTGTTACAGATTAGGTATAGGCAATATGCTTCATCTCAACATCGTGTTACAGATTAGGTATAGGCAATATGCTTCATCTCAACATCGTGTTACAGATTAGGTATAGGCAATATGCTTCATCTCAACATCGTGTTACAGATGTAGGTATAGGCAATATGCTTCATCTCAGCATCGTGTTACAGATGTAGGTTTAGGCAATATGCTTCATCTCAACATTGTGTTACAGATGTAGGTTTAGGCAATATGCTTCATCTCAACATCGTGTTACAGATGTAGGTATAGGCAATAGGCTTCATCTCAGCATCGTGTACAGATGTAGGCAATAGGCTTCATCTCAACATCGTGTTACAGATGTAGGTATAGGCAATATGCTTCATCTCAGCATCGTGTTACAGATTAGGTATAGGCAATATGCTTCATCTCAACATCGTGTTACAGATGTAGGTATAGGCAATATGCTTCATCTCAGCATCGTGTTACAGATGTAGGTTTAGGCAATATGCTTCATCTCAACATCGTGTTACAGATGTAGGTATAGGCAATAGGCTTCATCTCAGCATCGTGTACAGATGTAGGCAATAGGCTTCATCTCAGCATCGTGTTACAGATGTAGGTATAGGCAATAGGCTTCATCTAAGCATCGTGTTACAGATGTAGGTTTAGGCAATATGCTTCATCTCAACATCGTGTTACAGATGTAGGTATAGGCAATAGGCTTCATCTCAGCATCGTGTACAGATGTAGGCAATAGGCTTCATCTCAGCATCGTGTTACAGATGTAGGTATAGGCAATAGGCTTCATCTCAGTACCGTGTACAGATTTAGGTATAGGCAATATGCTTCATCTCATCATCGTGTACAGATGTAGGTATAGGCAATATGCTTCATCTCAGCATCGTGTTACAGATGTAGGTATAGGCAATAGGCTTCATCTCAGTATCGTGTTACAGATGTAGGTAAAGGCAATATGCTTAATTTCAGCGTCGTGTTACAGGGATAGGTAAAGGCAATATGCTTCATCTCAACGTCGTGTTACAGGGAAAGGTAAAGGCAATATGCTTCATCTCAGCATCGTATTGGAGTGGAAGGTAAAGGATCCCGTTACAAGCCCAGTAAGGCATATTAGGAATATGGTGTTAGGCCCATATTTTCTTGACTGAGTTGATGTGGTCAGCATCACGCAGGCCGCCTTAACCTTCCCAGAAGTTGCTCTGGTACTCAATTCATGAGGCTGGGTCGCCCCTGGAGCCGTGTGCGATCTAAACAAATCCTACTTCAACTGGGGATCGAACCATGGACCACCGAGCTAGGAAGACAGTGTGATAACAGCTGCGCTACCGCGGCTCACCTCTTCATGTTTAAAAGCCAAATAATAGGCCAACGTGGCGATAATAATGCCACAAAATTGTATACAGCATCGTTTTGGCGGTCTTCATTTTTTTGACCACTTTTGCTATGTGGTCAAATAGCTCTGGGAATCACGCGCATAGCGTGATTGTGTGTGCTAGCAGACAATATCACCAGACAAGAACGTGACATTAGATTTATACGATGTAATTCAATTACATCGGGTGGACCTGGAATTGGGTTGGCCACATCGTCAGAAAAGACACTGACACCCTCACCAGAACTACCATGCTATGGACTCCAGCAGCAAAGCGAAAGCGGGTTCGGCCAAAAATCTACCTTGCGGAAAACTGTGGATGCAGAGATGCAAAGCATGGCCCAGAACTGGGGCAACACACGACAGATGGTTACCGACCGAGCAAAGTGGAAATAGTTTGTATCTGCAGTACAAGACGCAACTAAGCGTGACTGTCACTGATTGATTTGTCAGTTATCGGCGAAGGACCAAAGAAGAAGATTAATTCAATTACAACAATAATCAAAATCTTCAACTCACGTGTCACGTCATCTGTCCTATTTAATGACTCTGAAATATAGAGTAAACAAAAACAACAACCAAAATACTTCAGACTTTCATAAGTGATATGAACTAGACAAGTTCCAGTGAAACAAGAGATGTGAAGAAGACGTTGGAGATGGATTAGACACACATTGAGGAAACCAGTTGATATCATTACAAGGCAGTCTTTGTTATGGAATACCCAGGGTAAAATAAATAGAGGGCGACCAAAGAACACATGGAGAAGAGAACTGGAGACAGACATGAAGTGGATGAAGAAGACATGGAAAGACCTTGACCTGATGGAACGGGACAAGAATAGTTGGCATTAGTTTGGTGTAGACAAAAACTACAAGTACACAACATCATATTCTTGATCACTCTCATAATGTGCTCCCTGCGGGGCGTTTGAGCATGCAGCCGCCACTGTAGATGACCTCTTTCAGGAAACCTGCACCAAATTGTTAAAGTGTTCTTTCAGCAGTGCTTTCCGGGGCATGTTCTTTTAGATGATGAGATTTGGGGTCTCCCAGCACAACCTCTTATTAGTGACCCTGTACGACACGCCTGAAGATGCAGTAGGCCTAATCTTTCTTAGTCTCATTAGAAACCCCCTGGAAACTATACACAGAGCACGTGCTCAACATCTTCGTTCATTCTCCTTTCAACTTCCCAAGGAGCTTAAGCCTTCAAGAAACGTAAAACACGTCTTCCTGCAAGTGGTCTGCCCATGTGTTTGTTGAGGTTTGTGTGGTTGTAAATTTCTACAGAATGGTTCAAACCGACCTTATGCCCAAACCTCATTAATCACCGTCTACGACATGCATGGTAGGTCAAAGTTTTACCGTGTTATTCTTTAATCCCCTTTGTGGACACCAGCAGCACACAGGCGAGGCGCATAACATACAGGGGAATAAATGTAACATACAGGGGAATAAATGTAACATACAGGGGAATAAATGTAAAATAAATTCACTTCGAAATAGTTAGACGCATAACTGGAACAAATGAATTGGGTAAAGAAGTCATGGTAAATTCTTGAGCGGATGGCATAGAATAGACGGACCTGACATAAAGTTACTGAAGGCTTCTCCTTCTTGATGACCTAGGAAGATGTGTGGGGCTAAGATAAAACGTGGTGTACTGTTGAGAAATTTTACCACTTTAACTTTCTTTCCCTTTATATCGCCGTAGGTATACCGTTCTTTTTCTTTTTAATTAGTTTATTTATTTTCTGTCATTCCTACCTCCATTTACACATTCCTACCTCCATTTACACATTCCAACCTCCATTTACACATTCCTACCTCCGTCTACACATCCCTTCTTCCATTTACACATTCTTTTCTTTATTTACACCTTCATACCTTCCTTTACGCATTCCTTCCTCCATTTACACACACCTTCCTCTATTTATCTTTATTTGAGCGTCCGATTGGCAGAGTGGTTAGAGAGCTGGTCTCTCGCGGCAAAGGTGCCTGGTTCGAATCACGATATCGACACGCTCCACTCTATTAGATTTCGACTAAGTAGGCCACGTTAGGTCTTGGCAAATCTTCCTGGTTGTACCCCTTTTTATTTATTTTATCCTGACATGTAGTATTTACAGGTCTACACAAAAGAATAAACATAGTCAGCTGTATGTCTTCCGTGTCAACCTCGTTATCTAGCTCAGTGTTTCTCAAACGGTGTGCCGCAACACACTGGCGTGCCGCGAGAGAGCTAGATATATGCCGCTAGATTTTGATTTTAAAAGATATGTCCACTATTCCTCCATGGATAATGAAGATCTGTGCCTCCAAGCAGGCTCACATTTCACGTTGAAAACAAGATACTTACATAATAAAATGTAAAATCACTCTCAAATATTTCATCTTTGTGATGTCTTACTATAAATAAATAAATAAATATATATAAGTATTGTAACAGAACTTGAAAATAGTCATTGTAGTTGTTACGTGTCTTTTATAAGTTAAATGTTAATATGTAGTGGCAGGATGGTTCCTGTGGCCAAGTTCACTTCTAGGGTGGTAGACGTATCACACACCGAAACAAGCCAGCATCAATCAGAATCATTTGAGCCACAACGGACGAAGTGGACGATATACATTTTTATTAAAACTTCAACGCAGCTTCACATTCAATACAGTTCAGGCCAATAAACAATGGCATATAATATGCAGTCGTCGATAAAATTCTTGGCAGTCCGTTCATGTCTGGAACGCTGTCCTTTTCATTCTCAATAATTTTAATATATATTCACACTCAACACTGAGAAATTATACTCCATGTAAATGCAGATAACTAGATACACCTCACAGAAGATCTTGATGTATTAGTGATGGAATAACTCAGGGATATACACTGAAAGTCAGGAGCTTATACACATGCGTCCACTCGCCATAAAACACAATGGTAAAGACCCCAGCAGACGATCCACTCACTTCTGCTATTTTAGTTTCACGTCTGCCAAACAACCATATCGGCATGACGTCACTTCCTGTATTAATAAGTGACTCCGTATAAAATAAACAAACAAGGAGCCCTGTTGAGCTTCCTATTATACCGACACAATCATTATGAATTTTAATCATAACAGTAGTTTAAACTTTAAAACACGATAAATTTATGGCTAATTACACGAGAGTCCAGCATTAAGAACACAGGTGTGCCGCGACAGAAATGTGCATTGCCAAGTGTGCCACCGTCCGAACAAGATTGAGAAACAATGGTCTAGCAGTTAACATCACAACAATACCGGGACTCCACCTCACAAGTATTAATGAGACAACAAAGCTGCCGAGTCATTTTCCATATATTTTAATACGTCAATAACGTTTCACAAAAACACCTGGTTAGTGTGGTGCAGGTAATACAAATGGTACTCTTGACCATGGTTAGTGTGGTGCAGGTAATACAAATGGTACTCTTAACCAGAGGTTCTCAACTTTGTTTTGCTCCTGGCCCTCCGTGACCCCTCCCCTTAAAGTCGCTGTTAGCTGGAAAAAGGTACTTTACCATCTGCACTGTTTATTAATGTAAACTGTATCATATAAAGACAAAGTATTTGTAGTAGCTAACAAAAAACGATTAATTATATGCAGACATAATTGTGTGATAGCAACGACATTCGTAAGGACATACATTTTCTTCTAGCAGCATAAGACCTGCAAACAGGAAAGTTTCTAATAACTGGTACTTGCTTCTAAGTAGCAAAAAACATTCTTAAAGACGTAAAGTGTATAACAAAAAAAGCATAACCAGCATAAGGCTTGCAAATAATTGGTACTTTATTTAAGTTACGTTTGGGTTGCCCCATCAGAAGCGTATCGTGGCCCCGTAGAAATATAGCACTTACTGTAGCCCCCTGGAAATATGGCATTGCCCTGTGGGGCAAATGACTCACGTTGAGAACCACTGCTCTACACCATTCGCTGTTCCTATAGCACTACTTCTACTATCAATAACACTGATAAAACATTTCGCATATTTCTCATCACGCCGTTACAATACAAAATAGCCCATGGCTTCACAAATTAACATCTTCCTACAATACATCATCGGCAGCTTCTACACACTGCATTTAACCTGGAGTCCCAGCAACAAAGTAATTGCACCATCTCACTTTCTACTTTACTCTGCCATAGTTTGGTGGGAACTTACCCGTGTCATATTTGAGGTCTCGTCCGGGATCATCGGCAGCTTCTAAAAATTGCATTTAACCTGGAGTCCCATGTCGCAGAGAGATTTATGATTAATAAATTTCTATATCTTTTCTTTATTCTACCCGTGTCTTCTACTTTATATCGCTCTTTTATCCTATTTTCGCATTCTTTGATTGTTGAAATATAACTCTTCCATTCAAACCTTCGCCTGTCTCTTTTCTTATGTAGCAAAGCATTTTTATTGCTGTTAAGCTAAGTTCTTGAGTAGACCGAATAGTGTGAAATTCGTTCTCGACAGACATATGATGGCAGACAATCGTCTAACATTTTCATCTGACACGAAGCTTCTACGGTTAAGTTTCTCGGTGATGGGTGTGAGAGGCGCCAACATACATCGCTCGGGAATGACCAGAGGTAGCGGTAGGTGTTAGAACGAGCACTGGCAGTTTTATTGCCGGCGCCTGAGTTAATGTAAAGTGTTAAGACGGTACGCTAATTTCGGGTTTTCGAGAATAGCGTGCATCCTTTTTCTGTTGTCAGATATTATACCAGAGTAGTTTGACTTCATTCATTCAGTACTCTTAAGTTGCAGTAGACGGATCGCTTCGTGCTAGAGAATAAGCTTGTATAGCGAAGTTCTTAGTTTTCTCGCAAATTTTGTCGAGCTTCTAGAATACCTATCTAGTGAATAATTCTAGTTTGTGGTGATCGCCTGTAGTTCTGTTTGGAGGTAATATTATATATCTAGTATTTTGTGAGTGATTTAAGTAGTAAAACACCTATTCTACTTTCACTAGTTAGATTTCTGTGCAGAGGGATTAAATTATAAGTCTGTTATATTCTTTAGTTGACGTGTTACAGTGGAAAGCAGAATAAATTATTATTTCTAGCTAAAACTCATACAGCTATAAATAAAATTTAATTAAATTGCTAGTAACCAGTCCGAGTATATTTTAAACTAACTTATAACTGCACTGATTCATCATTGAGTATTGACGAAATACGTATGTATTTCTAATTCATGATGATTGATTTTTATGAATATAATTTATTTCGCGGGAGTTTTTAACGAAAAGACAAACTCTAAGCTTGCAGTTTATAATGTAAGTTCATAACCGAAGCGAATATTGTGGTTAAGTAGTTTGTACTTTTCTCTTCCATTATACAGTTTAGGGTCAGCCCAACCTCTACCAGCGGTTTTGTTACAGTATATGAGAAAAACATAGAAGAAACATTTTTGTAATTTAAATAAGTGAGTTTCCAAGTTACCTCCTGTCTGACGTGGTGTTTGCATCCAGAAAGAGATAGAGTACTCATCTCACTAACTTTAATACTAAATGAAATAACTGGGCCTATTGAGCCAGATTATGATTCTTCACATCATTTCTCATTGAAATATTCAGCCCTGTGGCAAGTAACATTACAAACCAGTAACAGTTCGACATTTTTGACAAATTGTGGTGTGACCTAGAATTTTATAGTGAGAGAAGTATCAACCGGTCATTTTTTCCTAAGTAAGGGAAACCTCGTGATTCTGACACTGTGAGCCCGCTTAAAACTAATTCTTACCTGAACTGATTCAAGTGACACAAACCTTAGTCTGAAAAAATATTCGCATGAAGAGGACGCTCCCCGGAACATTAGATGAAACCAAAATCTGCAGAGCTGGGATCCGCTTCATCAAGAGAAAGACAGATTAAAGTGTGTGGGTGTCCCAAAGTTTGCGCCAGACGGCGAAAAGCAGCACGATTGTAGGTAAAAAAGTATATCAGGGGCCCCTGCTGAAAGAACAGAGTGAAAGCAGAACGAGTGATTCTTTTCATTTTTTATATTCAGTCACCCATATTTTTTGTAATTTTATTTATGCAAAGTTTGTTGCTAAATGATATTTTCCTCTTAGAATAGATTAAATATATCAACTCTGTTCTTAACTTTAGAGGAAAATCATAGAACATAGCGTATATATCTGTGACTCTTTGTGGCTATCACTTTTCTTCTAACCGGATCGTGGGCTCTACATAGATGGAAAGGATTACACCTATGGGTCTATTATTCTTTTAGTAATTCATTAATCTATGTATAATTATATGTGCTTGATAGGCAACCTTATTTGTTGTGGACCAATTTTCTTTATGCTAATAAAATTTACATAAACTTTATTCAAGCGTGTCGGTCAGCTCGTTCCAAAATATCTATATTCCATTGTTATAGTTTTTCTCACGTCTGTGCGTCTAACTGTTGTCACTTAGGTGTGTGTATACGTGAGTGGTATATATATATATATATATATATATATATATATATATATATATATATATATATATATATATATATATATACATATATATATATTAATATATATAGTCAACAGACTGTCTGACTCCTCTAGATCTGTTGTAGAAGATAGGCTGAAAGAGAGAAGATTCTCGATTTCAGGGACATACTCTATTAATTTCTACCATCTCACTCGTGAAAAGCTATTTCTATCACGATCTCTCACGGTTGCTATCACTTATTCTAATCTATTCAGAAGGGACCAACCCAAGTCTTAATTCCCCTATCAAAATCTACGACATCCCAAAAACAACGTAATTGCACCATCTCACTTTCTACTTCCCTCGGCAACATCCCCATCCCTCGTTCAACTGCCCTTCTTCTACTCGTCCCAACACATTCGTCATCTCCTGACATCTGCTCGCCATGTAGACATATCCCCTTGTTCAGAATCGATCTGCTCACAACAACACGTGTGGGCTTCACACAAATACTACCACGCTTTAACAGACCGCCATAATTATATGTCATACTTTTATACCCAACCCAATGTTTCTCCCGGTGGAGCACATGTTCAAACAACTACTCACAAAACTTTGCGTGACACTCGAGTTCTTTCTTAGCTTTCGGTTTATTTCTCTTTTACTGACGAAGTCCTTGTGGCTGCTTTGTTGGCCTTTTTCGTTGTCTTAGTAAGACGCATCACTTCATAACCTTTTTCGTTGTTTTATATGATTAATCACATTTTGTCGTTGTCCTAGTAAGACGAATCCTCTTTATTTCGATGTTTTGTTAAATTAATACACCATACTTAAAGAAATTTATCACAATAGTGCAGCAAATTCATGATGGAATGCAAGCTAGAGCTCAGGAAAACGGTGAGCTATCGGAGCCTTTCCCCGTCTCAAATGGAGTTAA
Organism: Oreohelix idahoensis; assembly: GCA_024509875.1. Lineage (NCBI taxonomy): Eukaryota > Metazoa > Mollusca > Gastropoda > Stylommatophora > Oreohelicidae > Oreohelix > Oreohelix idahoensis. The sequence goes on from JAMPIV010017079.1 coordinate 148,360, forward strand.
ACATGGGTGTGTACTTGCACCGACTCTGTTCAGTAACATGCTATGCTGACTGATGCTTTCAGACGCGGGTACATACGAATCGACATCATATATCGTATTGATGGAAAATTGTTTAACCTTGGGAGGCTTCAAGCAAAAACCAAAGTCATATCACACACCATCAGAGATCTTCTGTGTGATGACGAGTGTGCCCTCAATGCTGGCTCAGAGGCTGATCTGCAAAATAACGTAGATAGTTTTTAGGAAGCCTGTTCCAACTTTGGGCTTACCATCAAAACGAAGAAAACAGAAATCATGTACCAACCAGCTCCTGGCACAATTTATATTGAGCCAATCATCAAGGTAAATGTGAGAAACTGAAAGTTGTGAACAGATTCACATACCGTGTTAACACACTATCCTAGAACGTCGTCATTGATGATGAGGTGAACACAAGGATATCCAAAGCCAGCAGCATATTTGGCAGACTATGCACCAACGTTTGGCATCGAATGGCATTAGTTTACAGACAAAGCTGAAGGTGTACAGAGATGCGATGCTTCCAGTGCTGCTGTATGCATGTGAAACGTGGACTGTATACAAGCGCCACGTAAAGAGGCTTAACCACTTCCATACAGTCTGTCTCAGAAAGTTGATGAACATCAAATTGCAAGACAAGATCCCGGATACCACCGTTCTTGACAGATCTGGTATCCGTAGCATCGATACTATTCTGATGCAGTCACAGATTCGCTGGGCAGGTCATGTAGTCCGCATGCAAGACCATCGGCTACCAAAAATACTCTTTTATGGTGAGATGCAGAAGGGTAAACGCTCCCATGGTGGCCAAAAGAAGCACTTCAAAGACACGTTTAAGACTTCATTAAAAACCTTTAGCATAAACCCTGACACATGGGAAGCTGCTGTGAAAGACCGAACCTCTTGGCGCAAGTCTCTTCGTAAAGGTGCAGCGGCATGCGAGGCACCCAGAAAAGCAGCAGCGGAACAGCGGAGACAAGCTGGGAAAGACCGTGTAATAAAACCTTCACCTGAAGCCAACATTCCCTGCCCACACTGTCCAAGATCTTTCCAGGCCCGCATCGGGCTCACCAGTCACTTTCATACCCATAGACTAACTTAACATATTCCTAATAATTTGATGAAAAGAGTGGTCTTCATCACCCGTGATGGACGAACAACAACACACCCTACTTGGAGAACTGAAAAATAATTATGAATGAATGATAATATCCAGAGCCAGCCCCGAGTACTTCCCGGGGGCTCTGAGGAGACAAAGATAGAAATAGCTAATGTTCCTTCAAGCATGCCGTAAAAGGTGAGTAATAATATGATGTGCATGAGGCTGGCTACATCATCATGTAAAAAAAGGTTGCAGAAAACTCTTCTGCTGAAAGAGCATATGAAAGCTTCGGCATTGAGGCTTCCTGGGACCAGTTACAATGGCGGCTGCATGCTACATGAGTAGGAGACAATGGAAATAATGATAATAACAGACTATTCATGTTAAACAAATCGCTGCAGACACCACGACTGCCAGAGCAGATAAAGTGCATTAGCACATTTTCATCCACAACCTTACAAATTTACTATTTCTCAAATATCCGCCCATTTGAACATCGATTTTTAGCTGGGGTTTAGAATGAAATATTCAAATGACTGGAGCTAGCGTAAGTGGAAAATGATTTGCGCGGTAAATGATTTAATGGAGCCCCATACGTCTCTTTAGTAAAACCAGATGGCGGGCGTGGAGCGGTTGGATAATCATTTACTGTTATTTGTCACGATGAACATAGTGACTATTTTTACACCACAGCGTAATATCAGGTAATATTCACATACGGTCAGTCGACTGGAAATAAAACAATGGCTTTATTATTTTAACGAGCAACGCAATAATTATGTTATGCGCTTTCTGCTGTATGCCCTGATGTTGGGACTAACTCTCATGTGATCGTTTATTTGGATGTATTGTTTATGAAGCTATGAAGTAACGTGTAAACAAATGTCATGGGAAAAGGTGAAAATAAATCCAAAGGATTGAAATTTGATTAAATATTAACAGCTGCTTCATTTTACATTGGTAGATATTAAAAAACCAAAACAATAAATTCAAAATAAACTTTCAATTACTCCGTCTCTGAATCATTATTTAAGGCGATGTTGAGTTGCATGACTAAAGTTACTGCAAAGTTAACGAACTCCATTCTTTATTCATACTCACCAGATCTACAAATGGGGAAAATCTTCCAATGGATGGTGATTAACCATGATTTTATTAAAAATCAGGATAATTTTTTTTTCCGATCATCCCGGGTAATCTAGAGTCTACTGTAACCGTAGTACGTTGCGTAGTACCCACTTCAGCCGAGATGATTTATATTTCAGCCACTCAATTAAGGAGAAAATGGATCGATAGAGTTGAGGCGCAGATCACGTAGAATTACTTTATGTCTTAACTCATGCTACCTCGTGATGTTTAATCAACCCAGGTTTCTTGGTTCCCGTTGTTAAACCCTGGTATTTTTATGTGTTTGATCTCTCGAAACAAACTTGCACTCTCTCAATGCTTTGACCAGTAATTCTGTTAACTCGACAGTTTTATCATAATTTATTCTCAAACGTATTTACACAAAAGTCCGGAATAAGAAATATTACATGGAACATCTTCCTGTTTCCTCAGAGCATTTGTTCTATATTTTCTTAACTGGCCGATCCTCCTTTAACATTCTTCATATTTCACACAAAATTCTGTTTGGGTATATTAACTGATGCCTCGGGAGTAGGAGTGGCTAAGAAGTATGGCGTCCGCCTTGAATTCTAGAGGTACCTGGTTCGATTCCCAGTAATTAGGGTAAGTAATTTGTGACGATACGGTTGTGCGATCTTACGTCAACTCTGTCAGTATCACTTTTTTCTTCATTTTTCTTTTCCTCTCACTCATCGCTATTATTTCGCATATTTTTGCCCTTTCATTCATTATTTTGCTCTCTACGTTGGATCAGTAGATTGATGTCTATTACATTCCACACCCATACGGAGGTATCGGCCACGGGACTATCTTTAATTTTCACATGTTTGCTTTGAGCCGATCCCAGACAGAACTGTAATAACGCCATGTAACTTGACCGACCATCGACTGATAAGTTTTCGCTTTATTCGTCTGGCCACATTTGATAGAGATGGTCATCGCTATTGATCCCTTTGAACGTGACGAGCCGTCACTTGACTCCAAGTGGCTAGCGACTATCCCTATGTTTGCACAAGACGGGAGATAATGAGGTAATCGCTTCCGATGTACGCTTTGTATCGATATTACAGATGAATCTGTCTGGAAACTCAAGATTTGCAGACGATATCATCGGGCAGCAGTATCAGTGCACAACATTTGTTTGTGAAGATACACAAGATGCCGGCGGAAGTCTGACGCAACGATATGAAGAAGTCACGCGTGGATATTAAATTTAATATTTTGAAACACGTGAGGGTATTTTTTTAATCTGAAACACCCCTACCCACGTATTGATGAACGAGATTCGATTGGACTCGTTGATTTGAGAGGCCGGAATATACAATGTATCTCATTGGAAAATTAGGCGGAAACACAGCTGGAATTGGAACTTGGAAACTGGAAATATAAAGTCACAAAATCGAAGTCACAGCACACACTGCAGCGCAAACGTCCGACTAGCGACTCCTAAAAGCCAGAAAGAAACAGGAGACATTGGACTTAGAAATTCCACAACTGTAAGTAACAGATCAAGTATTGGGCAACTTAGGAATTTACAAGAAAACCGCATTTTCAATACCAAACTGGAAACTTATGAATTTGATCACAAGTCATAGGGGAATTAAACACAAGTTTTCCCAGGCCAGTGATTTCGCAGAACACCAGCTGTCAAAGGAATTAACTCTAATTTCCAGACCTAAGTGATTCGAAGCATCTAATACAGAGCTGTGTCCAGTCTAAATCTGTGCAAGGAGATTGTATAACCCAAAAATGTGGGGTAAGTTGTGAACATTTATTTTACAAATGTGAAATTTGACATGTTTCTTGCTTAGTGGTTATAAATGAGGCTGGCAACCTCAACATATGAAAAGAGTATATTCATGAACCACTACAGCAAGTGCTAGTGATTGTTTCTTGCTAGTCGTAAGGGAAAACCCGACAGCAGAGATGATCCCAGACTGCGGCTGGAACAGTGATGAGGGATGACTACATCATATGTGCCTCAAGTGTAACATATCATTTTGTGAGATTTACGTAACTTGTTAATGTTAATTCAGGCACAAATCATTTTTCACGTTAATTTCCCAGTTAATACACAGAAGAATATTGGTAAATTTTAATCATATTAATTGAGCTACGTTATGTGCTCAAGAATTTAATTCTTCTGAGAGATTAAAATTGGGTGGGTGGACAACGGAAGAGTGAGCCTGTCAGAGTGCTTCAAACAAATGTACCTAGCAGAGGCATTTGTTTCCTATTCTGTCCAATAGTTCGTGGAGCGAAGCTAGTTGTGAGTGAAACGCAGGGAATAAACACCAACCGCCTAAATCGGACAACTTGGTTGAAGAAGTGCCCTCATCACCAAGCAGGGACAAAAATCACAGCTGCAGGACTCACGTAAAAGTTAAGTGCTTATAAAAAAGCATCAGCTAAAAGGACATAATGTTTCTGAACTATATCCTCACCCTAAATCTGTATGAAGAGAAAATTTGATTCCAATATAAAAGTCACCAGCAGATTATTTATTTCAAACTGTTAATACTAATTGATTATTAAATTTGATACCTGTTGTTTTAAAATTAAACATTCACAGTCAATTCAGTTTTTTATATGTATGAAAGCAAACGTATGAGCCAAAACAATTATATATATATATATATATATATATATATATATATATATATATATATATATATATATATATATATATATATATATATATATATATATATAATATATTTATATTTATATTTATATTTATATATATACATACCTCTAAACAGAGCTATACCATTATAAGAGGAATTTACTGAAATAAGTCAGCTGGGGGCTTGAACGGGATAAAAACCTTTGCTTAAATCCTTCGCAAAAGACGACGGACAGATATAAGTTAACAATTGCTCAGCGCTATGCCGCATGGTTCTTGACTTCAGAATTATCTTGTGAAGGCTCCATTCGAATAGAAGCGCTATTACAAGTCTATCTACATCTCTGCCAAGAGCAATCTTGTGCGAAGGTAAACACCTTTATCGACCCATTTAGATATTCTTGAGTTCTGACCATTGTTGGACCTCTACTGTAAAGCAGGGGAGGCAATGCGTGACATAAGTTATGGTAATTTTTTTCAGAATCAGGGGTCATAAAGATGTCATACACCCTCTGGTCTCCTGGGTAGTAAGATCAGATGCCTAGCCTTCTCGGGTAAGGGCGAAAAAAATAGAGGAGGTCCCGTGTGCAAGTTGTGCACATTAAAAATCCCACGGCAGTTGGAAATCGTAAAGATTATGCCATAAGGCCGCTATCCTGGCAAAATTTAAAAATTAGAAACCTACCCACCAAAAATAGTTACAGACTGTGTGATTTCTTTATACACACATTGGGATTCTCGCCGGTGCTACGGAGTTCGTGCCCTGTGCTGAGATGCTCCTTGTGTGATCTAAGGGAGGAATTGGAGCACTGATGGAGTTGTCCGTGTGCAATGAAGATAGTCCTTAAAAGCAAACTGACAACTACAAGAGTGGTGTATTTGGCCATGGCAAAATCTCTGACTGTAGTCTCTATAGCAAATCGCGATTTCTTCTAGTTTAACTGACTATTTACTTACACTTTATAAAATGGAGTCCACCATCTCGTCGCATTATTCTTTTAACTTTTCATAATTTTTTTAGATTTAAGAAAAAAGAAATAACACGTCTGTTATGCGCTGTATTGTTCTATCTGATTAATTATTTACTATACTTTCGATGATCATTTGAAAATATTGATGCCCAATGGATTGTCGTCTTGTTTATTCACGATCAACATAAATCAAGTCCAACACGACAACAAGAATCTTCATCTCAAATGTCAAGTCAGTCCTATTGTATGGCTCTGAAACATGGAGAACAACAAAAACAACAACCAAAAAGCTTCATACTTTCATAAATGGATGTTTGCGTAGTGTAGAAGAATTAAAATGGTATAACAAAGTCACAAAATTGGAACTGATGACAAGAACCAGACAAGTGCCCGTGGAACAAGAGTTGAGAAGAAGACGCTGGCGATGGATAGGACACACATTGAGGAAACCTGTTGATAGCATTACAAGGCAGTCCTTGTTCTGGAATCCCCAGGGAAAGAGAGGCAGAGGTAGACCAAAAAAACACACGGAGAAGAGAACTGGATACATAAGTCTAAATGATGAGGAAAACATGGAAAGAACTTGAGCGGATGGCACGTGACAGGATAACTTGGCAAGTGTTTGTCAAAGGCCTATGCTCCTCGGGGAGCTAAAGGGTATTGATTGATTGATTTTCACGTTCATTCCTTGCTCTTCCTTGTTCGCGTCTCTTTTCGGTTACCCCAGACAAACAGGCCTTGTAGCTTGAACCCATGTTCACACTTCTTGAGCACTTGATGTAACCTAAGAGCCTACGGGAAATAGAAAGAGCTATTCCGTTCGTCCGTATTTATAAGTCTGTCGTAACCTTATCACTATCTAGAATTTCTTCAAATAACTTTCTAGCTTGCTTTGACGTTAATTTGTGAAGTCTGCCAGAAGTAGTGAGCGTGGCCATTTTATGCAATGAAATATGCACTTACAAAAAATTAAAAATTAATCACTTAACACAGGACACTTTGTATCTTTCAGGGCAAACGTGCAAATGGATGGCTATACATTAAGAAAATAGCGTTTTTTGGGTTGTTAAAATTAGAAAACGGGTGTAGAAAGGATAAAGAGATACGAAAGCCGATTTAACGTTGATCGGGCCAATTGGGTGTAGAAGGAAGTACGATATATCGGCTATTGGGACTTAAAAGAGTTAAGTCATATTCGCTTTTCTATACTGCTATCTATACTGTGGTCCAACTACTTAACAGGTTCCATCCGTAATTTCTCCCGCTTGTCCCTTTGTGCTTAACTATATAACGCGATTATGTCTCTTGCACCGTGCGCGGTGACATAACCCTCCTTAGTTGCTTTTTACGACATGCCTGATAGGGTACAGTGTTACTATTCTTTACTCCCCTTTCTGGCTCCGTTACCATGCGGGTGCTAGACAGCAAAATCATTCAACAAATTCAAGCCAAGTATGGACACAGAGATACTGTGCTATCAAGTTCACGGGTCTATCCATGTCTTTTTCCTTCCTTTCATGTCCGTGGTCAGTTCCATTCTCCGTTTTTTTTCCTCCTCGCATCTCTCTTACCCAGGGATCTCTAGAGCTAGAACCTCATTGAAATGCTATCAACTGACTTCCTCTATTTTCGTGCTATCGAACGCCAGATATGAGCTTGTGCATGAGCCTGGCAACTTCATTATGTAAAGAAAATTGTTACAGAAATCACCTCTGCAACAGCACGTGAATGCTTAGATGCATGTTTCCTTTAAGGGTACCAGCTACAGCAAAGTTTCTTAACCAGGGTTCCATAGGTCACTAGAGGTTCCACGAGAGATCACTAGAGGTTCCACGAGAGGTCACTAGAGGTTCCGCGAGAGGTCACTAGAGGTTCCACAAGAGGTCACTAGAGGTTCCGCGAGAGGTCACTAGAGGTTCCGTGAGAGGTCACTAGAGGTTCCGCGAGAGGTCACTAGAGGTTCCGTGAGTGGTCACTAGAGGTTCCACGAGAGGTCATTAGAGGTTCCGCAACAGGTCACTAGAGGTTCCGCGAGAGATCACTAGAGGTTCCGTGAGAGGTCACTAGAGGTTCCGTGAGAGGTCACTAGAGGTTCCGTGAGTGGTCACTAGAGGTTCCACGAGAGGTCATTAGAGGTTCCGCAAGAGGTCACTAGAGGTTCCGCGAGAGATCACTAGAGGTTCCGTGAGAGGTCACTAGAGGTTCCGTGAGAGGTCACTAGAGGTTTCGTGAGAGGTCACTAGAGGTTCCGTGAGAGGTCATTAGAGGTTCCACGAGAGGTCACTAGAGGTTCCGCGAGAGGTCACTAGAGGTTCCACGAGAGGTCACTAGAGGTTCCGCGAGAGTCACTAGAGGATCCGTGAGAGGTCACTAGAGGTTCCACGAGAGATCACTAGAGGTTCCGTGAGAGGTCACAAGAGGTTCCGTGAGAGGTTACTAGAGGTTCCACGAGAGGTCACTAGAGGTTCCGTGAGAGGTCACTAGAGGTTTCGTGAGAGGTCACTAGAGGTTCCGCACGAGGTCACTAGAGGTTCCGTAAGAGGTCACTAGAGGTTCCGTGAGAGGTCACTAGAGGTTGCACGAGAGGTCACTAGAGGTTCCATGAGAGGTCACTAGAGGTTCCACGAGAGGTCACTAGAGGTTCCGTGAGATGTCACTAGAGGTTCTGTGAGAGGTCATTAGAGGTTCCACTAGATGTCACTAGAGGTTCCGCGAGAGGTCACTAGAGGTTCCGCGAGAGGTCACTAGAGGTTCCACGAGAAGTCACTAGAGGTTCCGCGAGAGGTCACTAGAGGTTCCGTGAGAGGTCACTAGAGGTTCCGCGAGAGGTCACTAGAGGTTCCGTGAGAGGTCACTAGAGGTTCCGTGAGAGGTCACTAGAGGTTCCACGAGAGGTCACTAGAAATTCCGAGAGAGGTCACTAGAGGTTCCACGAGAGGTCACTAGAGGATCCGCGAGAGGTCACTAGAGGTTCCGTGAGAGGTCACCAGAGGTTCCACGAGAGATCAGTAGAGGTTCCGTGAGAGGTCACTAGAGGTTCCGCGAGAGGTCACTAGAGGTTCCGTGAGAGGTCACTAGAGGCTCCGTGAGAGGTCACTAGAGGTTCCACGAGAGGTCACTAGAAATTCCGAGAGAGGTCACTAGAGGTTCCACGAGAGGTCACTAGAGGTTCCGCGAGAGGTCACTAGAGGTTCCACGAGAGGTCACTAGAGGTTCCACGAGAGGTCACTAGAGGTTGCGCGAGAGGTCGCTAGAGGTTCCGCGAGAGGTCGTTAGAGGTTCCACGAGAGCTCACTAGAGGTTCTACGAGAGGTCACTAGAGGTTCCACGAGAGGTCACTAGGACTGTAGTGGTGTTTGATGGTATTGTATGATGGTGATGTTACTAAATGTAATGTATGAGGCCAGCTGTGAAGGCTCCTGAGATAAAATGTAGTTGTGAATTGTCAGAAGGCCTTTCTTGCTACCACTACGACCTCACACTTAATTTTTTTTCTTAATGAATGTATCTAGGTAAAATGTCTAGGGTAATGATATGTAATGTGGTGAGATAATTATAGATACACCCACAGATATTTAAGCAGACTAATAATATTAACAAATGTTAAAATACACTGAACTAACTCACGTGTGTAAAATTTTTGATAGAATTATATTACATTTTATTTTGTTCTGGATCAATTTTTTAGGTTGACCAGAACTTAAAAGGATTTAGAGATTATGAAAGAAATGCATGGAATATTATATCATAAATGCAATAGTGTACATATATATGTACTATACTAGTTAGTTTTATTAAAATGTTCTAGTAGTCATCTACTTGGGAGGATAGTTAATGTTTGTGCTGTTGGGGTGGCCTCATCACACCTGTCTATATTGACTACACAGTGTCCAGAAAATGGTGGGAATTTTTATGGGGATATTAGTAACTACAAAGCGTTGGTGAATGTCCAGCAGACCAGAGGCTCACTCATCTTGTAGTTGTAGCTCTGGTGCTGAAATCTGGTGGTCCCACCTCTCCGTGCTGGCGGGCAATAATGGTGGTCTCTGTCACAAGAACTGCACAGATACACTCGAGTAAGTCACCAACTGAATAGACACTGCTTTGTTGACCACAGAAACTCACAGCTCTGCAATCAAAGTATGGGCCATGTGTCAAAATCTATTCTCTACCCACGTCTGGACACAACACTGACACAACAACCACATCATACAGACAGGTCAGATCTCTCTGACCAAACAGCACATTTACCATGGTGGTTTTACATCAGATAGATCCTCCCAGACTATAGGTTCTGAAAAATATTTATTAGTTGTCTGCCCTAAAAGAGGATAGGTAATATGTTTCATTATTCTCAACACTTGATCTGTCTTGCCTAACCCTTGCTGGAGTTTATGTACATTGTTGGTCCCTAGACCCTGACTAGGGCGGGGGGTCTAGAGCAAATCCCTACTTGTTTGTAAGGCTAGATTTCGATATGGCAGTATCAAATCACTCGAACATTAAACAATATTCAAAATATATAAGGAAATAATTTCAATCTTACCAGATTATGAATAAATAACACAGAATTGCTAGCAAAACTCAGCTGAGCTGCTGGCTATAGTATGGCGTCCCTAAACTTCTTTCACTTTCTTTCATATGGAAATCACCACACTTTAAAATCTGTGTCTATCACTGAACAACTATTGAAGAATGGCCCCACTTGCGCGACTGAGCGCTAATAATATGATTGTTTGTAGCCAATCACTGCCTAGGTTTATTTTAAATTCAAATTTCCTACCCTAAAGTCATTTCAGTCATGCTTCAGTCAAGTATGGATGGTTATCTGTTAGTCTGTCCGTCTCTACTTGTGTTTCTACAAAATTGTACTTGATTTTTGAACCAACCTTTCTCTCCCCTCCAAAATTTTGTCGTTAAAAGTTATATTTAGACACAGCTACCACCAATGTCCCTCTCTTCCATACTACGTAGATTTGAACACCTGCGTCTCGAGGTCGTGTTTTTTTGTGCAAATAGCGACACTTTTAGATTCAATACAGTCTGTCGATGATGTGAACAACACTGTCTTTTGTCATTATCTTCAATATTATCTATCCGTCTGTAAAATTAAGAACATATTAGTTCACTGCTCAGAATGGGCCATCCGGCCAGCTAATTTTTATATTCCTAACATTAATATTAAGAAAAAAGTACTTTTTAATTTTTGTAATATTCCTAACATCTGCGTTTTTAGCCGCTGAATTCAAATCAAAAGCTTGGTATCGCGCAAAAGCGTCCAATAAATGACTGTGGCGTAACATATCTATGGTCCCTTCTGTCGAGTTGCTTACTTTTATGTCAACTTGGGAAACGTGACTTTTCTCCGTTTCCCCCCCAATTGCGTCTCCTTAGCCTTTCTAGTCTCACGCAATCTTTCCAGTCATATTTTTTTCCTTTTTGATCCGCCGTTCCCCTCCTGTCTAGCAAGTCAATTTTTATGGAGGATGATGACCCGCGGTCTAGGCGATCATGTACTATTCGCAGCCTACGCATTATGTTTTTATCCTTACATGTTATCTTTGGAGATATTTTACCGTTGTATCTCTGTCAATTTCACTACACATCTCCCCACTTGAAAACATGCCTATGGCAAGTTCCAAAACCAGCGATACACATAGGTAAAATTACTCCTCACGTCTGCCACTACTCTAATTTTGATCACAGGGGTGCCGACTGAGGAAATCTGCACCGACATTCAATTTGCCTGGGATATATTGGATACTAAACTGATAAGGTTGAAGCAACAAAGACCACCTCAGCAATCTTGCGTTTTCATGCTTAGCCTGAGACAAGAACACGAGAGGCTGATGGTCCGTCTCCACCACAAAAGTCCTACCATACAGATAGATTTGAAACTTCTTTATTGCCCAGATTAATGCTAAACATTCTTTTTCGCTTGTGGAGTATCCTTGTTCCGCCTTATTCAATTTGCGGCTTGCATAAGCGACTGGTTTAAGTTCCCCATCAGGTGAAGATGATCTTTGCAACAAAGCCCCTCCGAGTCCCACATTACTTGCATCGGTTCTTAAGACAAAGTCCTGTGTCAAATCAGGCAGTTTGAGAATAGGCTTGCTAGTGAGTTTTTCCTTTAACTCTTGGAACGCTAGTTCACATTGTGCAGTCCAAATAATTTTATCTGGAAGTCCCTTGCGAGTCAGATCAGTCAGAGGAGCACAAATAGCGTTAAAATTTTTGATGTATTTCTGATAAAATCCGCATAACGACACGAATGATCGCACGTCCTTTTTTGTTTGTGGCCTAGGTGCTCTCTGCAGTTTTTCCAAGTTCTTAGGATCAGGGGTCATATTACCCTGATATACAGTGTGCCCCAAGAATTCCAACTCTTTACATCCAATACAACATTTTGTTGGCCTAGCAGTCAAATTCGCCTCCCGAAGTCTATCAAACAACATCTCCAGAGCTTCAATGTGTTCTTCAAATGTCTCTGTGGCGACGAGAATATCATCCATGAAATTCGTGATACATGGGTTATTCAGGGGATCCAACAATTTTCGCATCATCCTTGAAAACACACTCGGAGCATTTTTCAGTCCGAATGGTAGCATATTGAATTCATAATGTCCATCCGAAGTGCTAAAAGCCAAATAAGGTCTCACTTCAGGCTTCACTGGGATCTGGTAATAGCCTTTACTAAGATCCACCTTTGAAAAGTATTTTGCCTTGTTCAGTCTGGCAAATAACTGTTTTGTGTCTGGTAATGGATCCACTTGTCCTTCTGTGACAGCATTCAGTTTCCTGTAATCTATGCACAGTCTGTGTTCCCCAGACGGTTTCCTCAACAAAACGACACTAGAACTAAAAGATGATTCACTGTGCGAAATAATCCCCTCCTTCATCAAATACTCTATTTCTTCCTTCAATGCCTTCTCTTTCGCGAACGGAATAGAATAGGCTCTCATACAGATTGGGTTTGAGTCTACCAGTTTCATGTCATACTGTAGCAAATTTGTATGGCCTGGTTTATCTGTTAATACATCTGTATGTTCCTCCAGAACCTGTTGAACTCTCTCCCTCTGGTTTTTAGTCAGGTGCTTACTGACTTTTACCTGTGCTGCGGTTTCACAAGGATGTAATGGGTATTCATGTGAGGTGAGTGGTTCTTTTTGCATCTGGGTTGCAATAGCCAAGGTCAATAAGGGGGTGCTTTCCTGGAGTGGTCTGTCCAGATACTTCTTTAACAGGTTTACATGATAAACTTTTTCCTTCCCCTTTTTGTCAATTTTATAGTTTGTTCTAGACACCTTCTCTAGAACCGTATATGGACCTTGCCAACCAATTTGTAATTTATTCTGGCTTCCCGGTAGTAGAAGCAGCACCTTCTCTCCGACTGCCAGTTCCCTGTCCTTTGCCTTCCTATTAAAATATGCTGCATGTTTCTTCCTGGCTTGTTTCAAATTATCATTTGCCAGTTTCCATCCAGCTTTCAAACGAGTGGTCAGTTCGTTCACATATTGATACGATGAGGTAACAGTCTCTTCCGCCTTCTCATCTGTCCAGGTCCTTAATAGAGTTACATCTGGATCTTTAATTTATCATACTTATTTTTCATGGAACCCATCGGGTCCCGTCCATTAGAAGCTCTATAATGAGGACTTTTCTTCCTAGAATCATCACTCACAAATCGACCACTACCAATTTTTCTCTGGGGTTTGTCTCCCCACTTAAGATTGTTTATGAGAGATCTTCGCTCTCTTGTCTGTTCTTCCAGTTTATATAAGTCTGACCGAGGGATTGTCATCTTATCCTGGGTAAAATTTCTTCTTTGTACTCTTCGCATAGTGGCCATGTTAATCCATTCAAGTGAAGACTGGGTGTGAAAAGGGGGCTCCCATTCCACTTTGTCTACCCGAGTATAATTAGTTTTTCTTTCAGGCCTAAAGTTGCCCCGTGGCGTTTCTAGGTCCTGCACATATTTTCCCTTTGTGGGTGTTCCCTCATGAAATACGCCACATGCTTCTACAAAGTTTTCAACATCGACATTTACGTCGGGCCAATAGTATTTTCGAGCAATCTTTTGGCAGATGGTACCGACTTTCTCATGGTCACCATCTGTTCCAACATGTAAGCTCCTTATTAAGTTTGCCCTATATATCTTGGGAAGAACTAACTGTCCGTGACCAGTGGATCTAGTTCCTGTCTTCCTGTATAAGAGTTTGTTCTTCATGAAATATTCCCCCTTGCTCGGAGGTGTGTGGCATTTGGGCAATTTTTTAAAACAGGGCTTGAGTGTCCTATCCTCAGCCTGCGCCTTCCTCATCTCCTCTGGATGAGCATTTATAGGTTCACCTTCTTCCTCCTTCTTCTGTGACCTGGTCTGCACTGTCGCCATGATCACAGGTTTCTCGGGATTCCCCAAGAAGACGTATCTACACCCCAATATCAGAGGGTAGATTGGTTCATCTATCACTGCTGCTCTGATTTCTCCTTCCACATAGCGAGTTTTCACCGTTATCCTTGCGATGGGAAGTGTCATGAGTGGTATGTCCTTAGTCGCCCCTTGTATTTCCACTGTTTCTGTGGTATACTGACTTGGGTCCACTAGGCTAGACTTCACAACTGAATCATAATCCAAACCTGTATCATAAAGGCACCTTATGGTGACCCCCATTACAAATAACATCCTCACAAACTGGGGGGTGATAAGGTTCCTGTTGTCCATTAGGATTAACCTTTAATCTTCGCGTCCCCGACTTCATTGCAGCAATGTTTGAAGGTTTCCTTCTACAAAATTCGGTGTTATGGTTATCCTTCTTGCACCATTTACACCATCTTTTTCCTTGGTTCAACGGTTTTCTTTCATTGAACTTTTGGTCATTGAACTGTGAGTTTCTGTCGCGATAGTCATTTCTTGGCCGCTCAAAGTTTGTCCTACCTTTATTTCCCTGCTCTCTATTATCAAATTTATTAAATTGCTGTGGAGCTTTAAAATTGTCTATGTGCTTCTTCTTAGCACCACTTACCTCTGCCTGGGCTGCCTGATACCTCTCAGCAACATTTAAAATTTCCCCCAACTTCTCTGCACCTTGTTCCATGAGAAATTTTCTCATGTCTGGAGCCATGGACTCTCTCAATTGCTCAATCATGATCATTTCCTTAAGATCTTGGGTCTTCCCCAGAGCCGTCCATTTCTCCAAATAGGTTTCTAGTCTAGCAGAGAATTGGTGGTATGTCTCCCCAGACAACAGTTTGGCATTTCTAAATTTCTTACGATAAAATTCACCATTCTTCTCGTACCTTAATAACAAAGCCTGCTTTAACATGTCATAATTGTCTTGGTCTTCCCTGTTCATTTTGGCAAATACTTCATAAGAAGTACCTCTCAATCCCTGTGATAGCTTTAAGCTCCACCTCTCTCTCTCTAACCCATATGTAGTAGCTAATAACTCAAAACGTCCTAGGTACCCCTCTATGTCATCGTCTTTTTCAACAAAATGGTCTAAATGAAACCCCATAGCTGAGTTTGAGGCTCCCAGACTGGGCGTAGCATCTGAGGCAAAAGGGCTGGCACCATTTTCAGGAGCCTGGCCTTGTAATTCCAGCTCCCTTAGTCGTAATTCGTGCTCCCTTTGCAACCTTCTATCTTCTGCCTCCCTTTCGGCAGTCAACCTTTTTTCTTCTGCCTCCCTTTGCTGTCGTTTTTCTTCTGCCTCAATCTGCAGCCTCTTAATTTCTCTATCAGCCTCAATTTGTAACCTCTTCTCTTCAGCTACCTTTCTATCTTCCCTTTCAATATATTTATCACATTCAGCCGTTACATATTGAATTAAAATTTGACCATCCATTCCCATCTCCTTCGCGGTGAGCACAGCAGCTGATCTAAATTTTGCCAGCTCCGCCATACTTTTTAGACAATATAATAATATACAAGATAAATCTCTAACCAGTAAATACACTAAGTACTTCTTATGACTATAGTCTAACTAATTCTAACTAACCAGTTAACTAATTAATTATTACTGGCTGTGAAGATTCACCAACTTTTATCTGCAGGGACACTTTTAATTTTAAAGGAAATTTTACAATTTATTTCCCTACTTTTATTTCTCCCACCAGGAGATCCTAATATTACTGTTGGGCTAATTATCCCTGGACAAGACCCCAATATATGTAGTGGTGTTTGATGGTATTGTATGATGGTGATGTTACTAAATGTAATGTATGAGGCCAGCTGTGAAGGCTCCTGAGATAAAATGTAGTTGTGAATTGTCAGAAGGCCTTTCTTGCTACCACTACGACCTCACACTTAATTTTTTTTTCTTAATGAATGTATCTAGGTAAAATGTCTAGGGTAATGATATGTAATGTGGTGAGATAATTATAGATACACCCACAGATATTTAAGCAGACTAATAATATTAACAAATGTTAAAATACACTGAACTAACTCACGTGTGTAAAATTTTTGATAGAATTATATTACATTTATTTTGTTCTGGATCAATTTTTTAGGTTGACCAGAACTTAAAAGGATTTAGAGATTATGAAAGAAATGCATGGAATATTATATCATAAATGCAATAGTGTACATATATATGTACTATACTAGTTAGTTTTATTAAAATGTTCTAGTAGTCATCTACTTGGGAGGATAGTTAATGTTTGTGCTGTTGGGGTGGCCTCATCACACCTGTCTATATTGACTACACAGTGTCCAGAAAATGGTGGGAATTTTTATGGGGATATTAGTAACTACAAAGCGTTGGTGAATGTCCAGCAGACCAGAGGCTCACTCATCTTGTAGTTGTAGCTCTGGTGCTGAAATCTGGTGGTCCCACCTCTCCGTGCTGGCGGGCAATAATGGTGGTCTCTGTCACAAGAACTGCACAGATACACTCGAGTAAGTCACCAACTGAATAGACACTGCTTTGTTGACAACAGAAACTCACAGCTCTGCAATCAAAGTATGGGCCATGTGTCAAAATCTATTCTCTACCCACGTCTGGACACAACACTGACACAACAACCACATCATACAGACAGGTCAGATCTCTCTGACCAAACAGCACATTTACCATGGTGGTTTTACATCAGATAGATCCTCCCAGACTATAGGTTCTGAAAAATATTTATTAGTTGTCTGCCCTAAAAGAGGATAGGTAATATGTTTCATTATTCTCAACACTTGATCTGTCTTGCCTAACCCTTGCTGGAGTTTATGTACATTGTTGGTCCCTAGACCCTGACTAGGGCGGGGGGTCTAGAGCAAATCCCTACTTGTTTGTAAGGCTAGATTTCGATATGGCAGTATCAAATCACTCGAACATTAAACAATATTCAAAATATATAAGGAAATAATTTCAATCTTACCAGATTATGAATAAATAACACAGAATTGCTAGCAAAACTCAGCTGAGCTGCTGGCTATAGTATGGCGTCCCTAAACTTCTTTCACTTTCTTTCATATGGAAATCACCACACTTTAAAATCTGTGTCTATCACTGAACAACTATTGAAGAATGGCCCCACTTGCGCGACTGAGCGCTAATAATATGATTGTTTGTAGCCAATCACTGCCTAGGTTTATTTTAAATTCAAATTTCCTACCCTAAAGTCATTTCAGTCATGCTTCAGTCAAGTATGGATGGTTATCTGTTAGTCTGTCCGTCTCTACTTGTGTTTCTACAAAATTGTACTTGATTTTTGAACCAACCTTTCTCTCCCCTCCAAAATTTTGTCGTTAAAAGTTATATTTAGACACAGCTACCACCAATGTCCCTCTCTTCCATACTACGTAGATTTGAACACCTGCGTCTCGAGGTCGTGTTTTTTTGTGCAAATAGCGACACTTTTTATTCAATACAGTTCGTCGCTGATGTGAACAACACTGTCTTTTGTCATTATCTTCAATATTATCTATCCGTCTGTAAAATTAAGAACATATTAGTTCACTGCTCAGAATGGGCCATCCGGCCAGCTAATTTTTATATTCCTAACATTAATATTAAGAAAAAAGTACTTTTTAAATTTTGTAATATTTCGAACATCTGCGTTTAGCCGCTGAATTCAAATCAAAAGCTTGGTATCGCGCAAAAGCGTCCAATAAATGACTGTGGCGTAACATATCTATGGTCCCTTCTGTCGAGTTGCTTACTTTTATGTCAACTTGGGAAACGTGACTTTTCTCCGTTCCCCCCCCCCCAATTGCGTCTCCTTAGCCTTTCTAGTCTCACGCAATCTTTCCAGTCATATTTTTTTCCTTTTTGATCCGCCGTTCCCCTCCTGTCTAGCAAGTCAATTTTTATGGAGGATGATGACCCGCGGTCTAGGCGATCATGTACTATTCGCAGCCTACGCATTATGTTTTTATCCTTACATGTTATCTTTGGAGATATTTTACCGTTGTATCTCTGTCAATTTCACTACAAGGACCGTGTCCTCTCTAGCACATACCATATTTCATTAGCATTTTGTAGAGTATAAATTTGTTATAAGACGTTTAGGCCTACTTGGATGAGGTTAAAAAAAAAATCAAGTAGGACATTAGAAAAAGGAAAAACTGAAGTTTGTTCTATCTACACTACTGACTTGCATTAAAGTTGATATCCTCTGTTATGAAGGGGAAACCACACACCAAAAGTAGACTAATACTCTACAGTAAAAATAATAATTCTGTACTCAAGAGTATTGTCAATTTGTGCTGGATAATTAAATTAGTGATCACGCTAAGGTACCATGAGCTGTAGAGATAATAATTTGTATGCAGGGGTTCCTGAGATCTGAAAATTATTTCATTGGTTCCTCTAGGATAAAAAGGTTGAGAATGACTAAGTTCGAGTGATAGCTCCATTCTTCTGAAAGGAAAAAGAACCTGATGATGATGAATATCATAATGACATTTTTTGTATATTCAGGAATTCCAAGGGATTTATCAGCAGTTCTTCCCTAACGGCAACCCGGACAAGTTCGCGAGTTATGTCTTCAACGCCTTCGATTCAAACAAGGTATACTGTACATAATAGTGGTAGCCAGGTATATCGTTGCCTTGGTACTACTTAACTCAATCTCCACTTTAGCTTGTTTTGAGAAAAACGCGTTAGAAGTTTTTTGGTTACTAGTTGAAAAGGATATGCCACATTAAAATGAAATTTTGTATGATGATCCAAATTGTCCAGTGTAAGATATTGTGTAGGAAAATTGACTGCGCATGATACAGTTGGGCGACCTCAGCTGAGGTTCAAAGATGTGCGCAAGAGAGACATGAGGGCACCGGAAATAAATCCAGCAACCTGGGAGGATGAAGCTGCCGATCGCACTAATTGGCGATGCTATTTACGGCGCCACCTCAAATTTGGCGAAAAGAAGCTCTACCAGCAAGTAGAAGAGAGGAGAAAACGTTGACAGGAACCAGGAATATTAAGCAGCTGAGGACTGTCACCTCAGGGACGCATTCCCAAAGTCAGTTATGACTGAAAGGGCTATTAATAATATACAGGGTGTTTATAAAGTCGCTGTGCAGTGAACTTGAAAAATATTTTAGAAATTACGTCACGAATGATGCAAATTTACGTCATGATATTCTGTGTTCCAATGCTGTGTTCCACAATCCCGTGTGCAGCATTACACAACAAGCCCCAATTGAAAACCACATTTCTAGTGACGTAGTCTCGCCCGGGCGTAAATTTCACTGCACAGCGACTTTATAAACACACTGCAGAATGATAGATTAAACTATATGATGTAGATTTATGACCTCAAGTCAATTTTGGCCAAAAGTGGTAATCGAAAAAAGCAGTTCTAAGGCGACGATATATTGTGCTCGGTTTCTTTGAGGTGTTGGTCTTCTTATAGTAAGGCACTTTCTTTTCAACTTAGACCGAAGTACTTCGGTTATATCAGAACACAATTGCCATTCAAAATAAAAATAAGTGAACTCTGTCAACTCAAGTGCACTGTTGATCAATACTAGGCCCTAAACAGGATCATTAGTTTCTACTAGATACTAGATACGTGTGAACTGGGTTCTAAAAGGGAAGCAAAGAATAATAACACTGTTCCCTACCTTGCATCTCATGAAAGTGATTAAGGAAGGTTGGGCATGGGACTGGTTATCCCATCCTGTAAAGAAAAAAGTGTGAAACCACAAAAACTTCAACAAACAATGGACAGGTAAATACGAAGAAAAGGTAATAAAGGAAAATAAAACTCAGCCATCCAAGACAGGAGAGTATCCTCTGGCAGGTAGGCGCATGACACAACACAGAGAAAGCCGAAAGAAGCCTGTGTTGCTGAGACACCTTTTTTTTTCTTCTTCGAGAACCTTCTGATTTTTTGCACCTGGGATGTTGGGACATTGAACAAACAAGGAAAAACGGTGCAAGTGTGAGCAGAAATAAGGCCTTATAAGACAGATAATCTGGGACTCTGCGAAACAGACACTACCTGTTCCGGAAACCCCTGGATAAAAGGGGTAGAGGACGACCAAAGAACACATGGAAAAGATAACTGAAGACAGACAGGAATGGGATGAAGGAGAAAGTTTGATGGCACGGGACAGGAAAGACTTGGCATAAGTGTGGGAGTTGAAAGAAGACATGGTAAAGTAATGTCACGGATGGCCTTGATAATTACAGAGTCCTGAAAAGGACAAGAAAGGCGAAGAAAACGCTGGTTATAGATAGGATAAACATTGAGGAAACCTGTTGAGACATTTCTTGTTCTGCAATCTCCAGGGTATGAGAAGCGGAGGTAGACTGAAGAACACATGGAGAAGAGAATATGATACAAAAAAGGGGATAAATGACATGGAACCACCTTGAGCGGATGGCACGGTTCAGGAGGGCCTGAAAGGTATTTACTGAAGGCATATGCTCCATTGGGCGCATAAGGGTAATGAAGATTACGTTATATATATATATATATATATATATATATATATATATATATATATATATATATATATATATATATATATATATATATATATATATATATATATATATATATTTATATATATGTGCCAATTAAACAAGATATTTAGAAAAAAAGGCGCTGGATTTGGATGCGACGCACACTGAGTTTGTCAGTTTTAAAACGCAGAAGTAATCATATACTCATGGAAAAAAGTAAGTGTGCAGCACTCAACAGGGCACTGTGCGTGTGTTCTTGGGTGAACTCAAATGCAAGTTGGCACACATTTCTGTGTGAGTGTTGTTCACTTACCCGTGCAATTACAATTGGATCGCACCATTCATGGGGAGATAATCACGGTGCAAGATAAATCACGTGACACGTGCCGTAGGGGAGAATTTATCACAGATAAAAGGAAGGTAAGTGTGTAGCTCTAATCACAAGATTGTGAAAACGTAATCGTTGAAATAGAGAATACCAAGAGTCCAACAGAAACATCTTTTTTGACAATGCCAAGATTGAACCAACAACAGCGAGAATTAGCTATAGGGATGTTAGATGCTGGAGCGACTATATTAGCTGTATCACAACATTTCAATGTTCACAGGAACACTATATCAAGCATTCAAGCTCGTTTCCACCAAACTGGATCCACTGGATCCACTGCTGATCGCCAAAGAAGTGGCCGACCACGAGTTACCACCCCTGCACAAGACCGTTACATACGCCTTATGCACTTGCGTAACAGGTTTATTCAGGCAACATGGACTGCCAGGAACATTCCAGGTTTAAGACCCGTGTCGTGCAGAACAGTGCGAAATAGGTGGACATACACGGTACTGAAATCAAGATGTCATTTTTTCGTGGGGATGCCACACTGACTTTAGTTTTTATCTTTCTTTCATGACACTTTCACTAAAATCAAAGTGATCACTTGGTCTTTTATTCAATATTCAACCACACTGTATGCCAACTTTTATTTCATTTCGTCCATGAAATCACGCACAGTGCCCTATAAAGTGTTGCACACTTACTTTTTTCCATGAGTATATTTTATTCATATGTTCTAGTTGTGTAGTGTTTAATAATTTCATTTTTCTTAAACTTTGCAGCAGTTGCATTTTAAGTTACAAATATTTTTCAAGAATAATGCCGTTTGAACAATGTCTCCAGGATGGTTTTATTTCATTCCGAGAGTTTATCCGTGCCTTATCCATTACATCCAGAGGATCTTTGGATGAGAAACTGGCATGTGAGTTAACTGACTACTAGGTTTATTGTTTTTTGTACGTATATTCGTTTTTCAATCTTCATTTTTGTATTAGCTGTTTGTGTATAATCTGTTTGTGTATTAGCTGTTTGTGTATTGGCTGTTTTTGTATTTGTTCCTCTATCTGCATGTTTGTATTAGCTGTTTGTATATTTGTTTCTCTTTCTTCAAGTTTAAGTTTTAGCTGTTTGTGGATTTTTTGCTTCTTCTTTATGTTTGTATTTGCTGGTTGTGTATTTGTCCCTCTTTCTTCACATTTCTATTTGCTGGTTGTATATTTGCCCCTCTTTCTTAATGTTTGCATTTGCTGTTTGTGTATTTGTCCCTCTTTCTTCACATTTCTATTTGCTGGTTGTATATTTGCCCCTCTTTCTTCACATTTCTATTTGCTGGTTGTATATTTGCCCCTCTTTCTTCACATTTCTATTTGCTGGCTGTATATTTGCCCCTCTTTCTTAATGTTTGCATTTGCTGTTTGTGTATTTGTCCCTCTTTCTTCACATTTCTATTTGCTGGTTGTATATTTGCCCCTCTTTCTTCACATTTCTATTTGCTGGTTGTATATTTGCCCCTCTTTCTTCACATTTCTATTTGCTGGTTGTATATTTGCCCCTCTTTCTTAATGTTTGCATTTGCTGTTTGTGTATTTGTCCCTCTTTCTTCACATTTCTATTTGCTGGTTGTATATTTGCCCCTCTTTCTTCACATTTCTATTTGCTGGTTGTATATTTGCCCCTCTTTCTTAATGTTTGCATTTGCTGTTTGTGTATTTGTCCCTCTTTCTTCACATTTCTATTTGCTGGTTGTATATTTGCCCCTCTTTCTTCACATTTCTATTTGCTGGTTGTATATTTGCCCCTCTTTCTTCACATTTCTATTTGCTGGTTGTATATTTGCCCCTCTTTCTTAATGTATGCATTTGCTGTTTGTGTATTTGTCCCTCTTTCTTCACATTTCTATTTGCTGGTTGTATATTTGCCCCTCTTTCTTCACATTTCTATTTGCTGGTTGTATATTTGCCCCTCTTTCTTCACATTTCTATTTGCTGGTTGTATATTTGCCCCTCTTTCTTCACATTTCTATTTGCTGGTTGTATATTTGCCCCTCTTTCTTCACATTTCTATTTGCTGGTTGTATATTTGCCCCTCTTTCTTCACATTTCTATTTGCTGGATGTATATTTGCCCCTTTTTCTTAATGTTTGCATTTGCTGTTTGTGTATTTGTTACTGATTCCTCATGTTTGCCTTTAGTATATGTTTGTACGGTTGTCCTTCATTCTTCATGTTTGTATTGGCTGTCTGCTTATGTGGTTAACCCTCTTTCTTCATGTTTGTATGTGCTGTCTGTTGATGGGGTTAACCTTCTTTTCGCATGATTGTATTTACTATCTGTTTATGGGGTTAACCCTCTTTATTTATGTTTGTATTTGCTGTCTGTTTTTGTGGTTAACCCTCTTTCTTCATATTTGTATTGATGTTTGTTTGTGTGGTTCACCCTATTTCTTCATGTTTGTATTTTCTATCAGTTTGTGTGTTAGTCTCTCTTTCTTTATGTTTGTATTTGCTGTCTGTTTATGTGGTTAATTCTCTTTCTTCATGTTTGTATTTGCTGGCTGTTTATAATGTTAACCCTCTTTCTTCATGTTTGTATTTGCTGTCTGTTTATGGGGTTAACCCTCTTTCTTCATGTTTGTATTTGCTGTCTGTTTGTGTGGTTAACCCTCTTTCTTTATGTTTGTATTTGCTGTTTGTTTGTGTGGTTTACCATATTCTTCATGTTTGTATTTGCTGTTTGTGTAGTTAACCATATGCTTCATGTTTGTATTTGCTGTTTGTGTGGTGAACCATATTCTTCATGTTTGTATTTGCTGTCTGTTTGTGTGGTTAACTCTCTTTCTTCAGGTTTTTATTTTCTGCAAATTTGTATGTCTCTCATTCCTCATGTTTGTATTTGCTGTCTGTATGTATAGTTGTTACGGTATTTTAATTGGCATCGTCTGCTAGAGGTTAGCAGCATGCGATTTTAGGGGTTACTGCGTTTAATGTAATGTAAAATATTAGTAGACTATTGAACGCTATGACGTCTCAGCGTTGGTAGGTCACGCACCGTGACCAAGAGACGGGACTCTTTCTTGAATGACCGTCGAACTGAGAAGACGTGTCCTTGGAGTCTTATAGTGTCGGGCATGGAGTGCCACACAAATTATATTGTATTTAAATATGGACATGGGTCAGTCCACTGTATACTATGAAAGAGATGAAATGTGTTGTTTCAGGTTAGTAATTGACTAAACCTAAGTCGGAATGTATCAACCGTCCTTATAGATTATATTTTTTGACAGACGCATAATCTCACTGTCGGTTGTTGGGATCACCAACCACGCGTACATATAGTTATGACGTTCTGTCTTTAATAATTCATGCTATTTGACAAGGACTGATTCGCAGATAAATCATAATCGAAGTATGAACAGAACTTAATATCTATGTGCTTCATGATAACCATGTGTGAACTATTTATGTATGAATTCAATGTATTAAATCTGTGCGGACTCAAGACATGACTTATCCCGTCTATGAACATTGGGAATTCAATTATTATTATCATGGTTGCAAAGCTTTTATTCCACTTTTCGCGTAGCTGACTTTTAACAGCACGATGCAAATGATGAACGGTAAAACCAATTACCACGATTGACTAGCAAGCTTGCAACAATCCGTTGGGCTAACTCCGGTCGCAACAATGGTTAGCCCTCTTTCTTCATGTTTGCGTTCTGCTTGTATGTTTTTCACCTATAAGTAATGACAGAGTGTAATGAAGACCTAACGAAACTAGTCTAAGGGAAGTGACCAGTGAAATAGTTGAGACGGATAAGGACTGGAGTTATCTGTAAGTCACGTGATTGGGAATGTAGGCTACATGATAAGCCTGTATACGAGGAGAAGACAATAGAAACCGCTAATAGAGCGGCATTTTTGAAAACCGAGATTATCTGTACAAAGTCACGTTGATTGGGTTTCTGGAGGATGTATGGCGGCGACATAGGTTAGGTTCTTTATGAGCGTTACAGTTAGAGCGGCATTTTTGAAAACCGGTATCATTAATGATTACATAGCAGTTTTTTACGGTACAAATTTGCGTCATTTAGTTCATAGTTAGTCTTGGGTTTCTGCCGAGGACTAATGCTATGGCGGCGACATAGGTTAGGTTCTTTATGAGCGTTACAGTTTGTGACTTTGAGGGTCGCAGTGGCTAAGAGGTATGGCGCCGCGTTCGATTCCCAGTAGAGGGAATATAAGATGAAACTTGTTCTAAAGTGTGTGTTTATTTGTGACTCATGGGAAAAGGATAATGGATTTCATTCTGCACGATGATCAAAGTACGAGACTTGATATCATAACCTTTTGGTAGATACTTGGATCTAGGCTGTAGGAGCAGTGGTACATGAGTTATGTGTGTTTTAAGGCCATATTAACAAGGATCGTTAGTAGTTTTACCCGGTTTGGACTGCAATAGCACAACATACAGGGGATGGAGAAAAAAGACAGTTCGTTAGAACGATAGCGACCAATCGGCCGGTTAAAACGAGACCTCGATGGAGGAAATCAGTTGGATAACACCACAGCAAGGAACTATGGAAGTTTTTATAGATTAACTGATTGGGCAGAAAGCTTTCTCTTCGAAGAAAAAAAATAGTACACAAGATAGGCCAAAACCAGCCAGTGGAATCGTTTGTCTTCTCGTCATCCGCTGGGAGGAATAAAAAGGGAAGCTAATCGTGAAGAATTGGACTCTCGCCGCCAAAAATCAAACTACAGAACACAGATAACAGCATACTGCCATGAAGCCACCTTCGCCATCTGCATGTGTGAGCAGACTGTTTGGCATTTAAAGCCCTGTGTTGCTAATAATTGAGGGTCGTATCACATCCTGTCAAAGCCTTATCAGCTAGGCAGAGAATGGTTGATGTATCCGTGCCATTGTGAGAAGAACTCAGGCACTAAAGATTATCTTCACATCTGAGGTGGAACCCCGCAGTGTTGGGGTGTTCCATCCGCTGCTGCTGAGATAAACCAGGAGGGTTGTGACTGCAAAGTTAAGTGCATACAAATAAGGTGACCAGACGTCCCGGTTTTTCCGGGACAGTCCCGGTTTTTAACCATTTTTTATAATTTGTCCCGACTTTTTTTCGATGCAATCCGGGACGCCAATTTGTCCCGGTTTTGGACGAATTTGCCAATTTTGCATAAATCTCACATATTAAATAAAAAAATTTATTATTCCGTGGCTGACGAGGGAATTTTTAATTATTAGTGAACTGGCGCCGAAACAGCACAAGAGGTTGTCAGGACCGTGAATTAGTTTTGTAGTTCCAATGTGATATTCGCAGTTATTTGAAATTTTAGGTGGTGGTAAAGTACCAAGATTTTGCGTACGGTATACGTTTATTTAATTTAAACGGTGAAGTACGAGTATTTGTGCATATTTTGTTATTGTTGTAAGAAAATGGTACCAAAACGTAAGTGCAGTTTCAATGAAGATTTACAAAAAGATTATCCGTTTATTAAAAAGAGTACATCAAACTTCAATGTACGATGCAATATATGTGCCTCCGGGTTTTCGATAAGCCATAGTGGACGTGGTGATATTAAGAACCACATAAGCAGTGAGAAACATAAGAGAGACGTCGTTACAGCTGCATCAATCTCGTCGTTAACCACTTTCTTCAGAGCTGATAAAATTGGTGACCAAGAAGAGCAATTAGCTGCTATAGAAGGCGCCTTTGCATACCATACAGTGCTACACAATCATACTTTCAGGTCTATGGATTGCACATCAAAATTACTTCAGGTTACTTTAGAGCCAAAATTTGCATGTGCACGTACGAAAACAGAAGCCATTATTCGAAATGTCTTGGCACCCCATATTCTAAATGAGTTAAGGTGTGACCTAGAAAAGTCTACATCTATTTCTGTACTGACAAATGCATCCAACCACAAAGAATTCAAGATTTCCTTTTGCTTGTCAGATACTTTGATCACAGTAATGGGGTGAAAATTAAAATATTAGAGTTAAAGTCATTGCCAGGTGAAACATCTGATATTGTAAGTAGTTTTCTTAATGACTGCGTAACTGAAAATGGTTTAGACAGGAAAGTAGTTGGATTATGCGCAGACAACTCAAATTCCAATTTTGGAGGTGCTGAAAGGAAAGGACAGAACAATGTTTTCAAACAACTGCAAGAAAACCTTGGACATGGTCTTATAGGAGTTGGGTGTGCAGGTCATATTTTCCACAACACTGTTCGAACAGCTGCAGATGTACTGCCTGTTGATGTCGAGCTGATTATTGCTAAAATGTATCTACTCTTCAAATCATACACAGTACGAGTTGAAAGACTCAAGGAGTTTTGCCAGTTTGTGGAAACAGACTTCCAGATGTTCTTAGGTTATGCTCCGACTAGGTGGCTTGCTCTGCTGCCTGCTGTTGAAAGGGTTCTTCATATGTTCCTGCCTCTAAAATCATATTTTCAATCTCAAGACAGATGCCCAGTTTTTATACAGACATTCTTTGAAAATCCTCTATCTGAGGCATGGCTTGTTTTTGTTCACAGTCAGGCCTCTCCATTCCACGAAGCAGTGCAAAAAATAGACGGGCAGACGGTCACTGTGTTTGAAGTCATTGACAGCATCAACAGGTTGAAAACTATTTTGAAGTCCAAACTGGAAGACTGTTTCTTGCCATCAAGAGTTAAGCTAATCCTTGAAAAGCTGGAAATGGATGGACTTCCAAAGGAGGATGTGAAACAGTTTCATGCTAGCGTTTCTTCGTTCTATGAAACAGCTTTCAATTATTTGAATAAATGGGTTGCAAAAAATTTTCAAGACCTAGAATCCTACAGCTGGGTAACGCTGAATAGAATACCAATTTGGGCAGATATTGAGATATCATCATCACTAGTGATTCAAACATTACCTTCAGCCCAATTTACAGAAACTGAAATTTATGACGAATATGTCTATATGAAGCAGTTTGTTACTTCTCAGAAAATTAGTGGAGTGCCAAAAAAACATTGCCACCACAACATTGGATTGAAATGGTTTCCCACTTCAAAAACAATAATGTGACATTTTCAAATATTTTGAAGTTGGCAGAGTTTTTTTTCTGTCTACCTGGAACAAATGCTGCCACAGAAAGAGTGTTTTCTTTGATGAACAGCTTATGGGCAAGTGATAAAACACAGCTAGGTGTTGAAACTTTGAAAGCTATGTTGACAACCAAAGTGAACTGTGAGGAAAAATGTGTCGAGTTTTTTAAGATGCTGCTTGCAAAAAGGACCTATTGGTAAAAATCCACTCATCTGAAAAGTACAGTAACTCAGCTTCACCTTAAGTAAGGATTATTGATTTTTTCTCTCTTATTAGTTTAAGTAGTGAAACTTATACAGTAAAATGTATGTTATTCAATGTTATTCAAATATATATATAAAATGTATATTATTTTTAATTGACATCAACTTGATTTTTCCGGGACATGTCCCGACTTTTAACCTTTTCTTTACCCTTTTGTCCCGATTTTTTGCATTGAAATAGGTCAAATCTACTATTTTGTCCCGGATTAGGGTTTTTGAAAATATGGTCACCTTAATACAAACCATGCTGCCTATCCCTACATGTATCTCACACTATAGAGAATATGTAATGATGAAAGACAGTGGACTGGTACAATCTAATTGTGTATTCAAGACTAAAGAAAAGTCACAGTGACAGTTTTAACGATTAAATACACTGAATATATACTTCAAGTACTAGTGCAAGATCCAAAGAAAGTTATTGACATTTTTCACTGACAGTGTAAAAATCCAGTATTCAAGTCAAGTCACAAGACAGCAACATGAACTATTTTAGTTAATATTAAATTTTGTGCAACATAGATTTTGAGTTTGAACCACCATTAATATATATATATATATATCTTCTTCTTCCGTCCTTAGCCAACGACCGGCAAAGCAGTCAGTTGCCATTACGCCTAGTGGCGTCTTAAGGGCAACAGCGAATGGATTTTCTTTGCCGTTGTTCCCATCATGCCTGATGGCGTCTTTAGGGCAACGACAAATCAATCCGTTTGTCGTTGATTCCGTAATCAAAGTGACTGGCAAACGGGTGATCAGCCCGTTGGGATATATATATATATATATATATATATATATATATATATATATATATATATATATAAATAAATATATAAATAAATATATAAATATATAAATATATATAAATAATAATAAATTCTTTAAGCACCAAACACGGCGCATAAGGCAGAAACCAGTGCTCTCCAGGTTGTTCGTTGTGACGCCACTCCTCTTAGCTCTTGCACATTATTTAGGCCCAACGTTCTTCCTTCTCTTATTATTGTTCTTCTGAGTGTTTCTTTTGGTCTTCCTTTTTTCCTCTTACCCTCAGGAACCCAAGTGAGCGCCTGTAGTGGTATTCTGTTGTTTTGCATTCGTAGGACATGACCGATATATGACCATCGTCTTTTCCTTATATAGTCGGAGACATATTTCTGCCTAGAGTCTTCTCTTATTTGTCGATTAGTCTTGAATTCTTTCCAACTGATGTTCATGAGTTTTTCTAAGACATTTGTTCTCGAATGTATTCAGCTTGTTCTCCAATGATTTTGTTATTTTCCAACTCTCACAGCCGTATGTTAACACTGAGATAACATTTGAATTAAACAGACGAAGCTTGGTATGTATATTCAATGATCGTAATTTCCAAATGTTAGATAATCTATTGAAGGCGCTAGCTGCCAAAGCAATTCTAGTATGGATTTCTCTTGTTGTGTCACCATCCTGAGTCATTTTACTGCCTAAATAATTGAAACTTTCAACTTTCTGTAGTTTTTTTCCCCGTTCAAGATGATATCAAAGGTCTCGTTAGAAAAGTTCATAGCTTTAGTTTTAGAGGCATTTATTTGGAGACCTATTTTAACCGAGAGATGACACAAATTATTTATTGCTTCTTGGGATTGTCTTGGTGTTGAACTTAAGAATGCTACATCATCTGCGAAATCCAGGTCCCCCCAGGAATTTTCCATTTGTCCATTTTATACCCAATTGTTCATTGTGGGTATAGTTTCTCATAACCCAATCAATAGCTATTCCAAAAAGTAGTGGTGACATAATACAGCCTTGTTTAACCCCTGTTTCTACTGTAAACCATTCTGTATTCCCTTTATTTGTTCTAACACAACATCTTGCATTGTCATATAGCGCTTTGATTATCTATATATATATATATGATTATCATAATTTTTGAATTCTCAAGATTGATAAAAAAAGAAATCAATGTATATTAATATATTAAGCAATTGTAAACCCCAGTCTTGAGTAAATTATTTAAGTTGGTTCAAGTTACTTTGATTTATTAAGTACCCCTAGATACAATACAGTCTCATAGGTTGGTCTTAGAGAGGTGACGATCTAGATTTTTAGTACTGTATATTACCATCTCGACTGGAAATCTTTACAGCCTGACTCAAACCTATGACTTCGATACACCATTACTCTTTTCAGAGAATGGGGTATTACTTATAAGTTCAGTCTCTTATCTGGCAAATATCCTGGTATCATCTTATACACCTATTTGTCCAGATCATCAATATTAGCTTACCTCTCGCTACAGTTGGAAATCGTAAAGAGTAGGCCACAGGACTACTGCCCTGACAAACAATTTAAAATTTGGAAAACCTATCCAACAACAAAAATATTTATAATAATAATAATAGCCCCTTCAATCATAACTGACGATGGGAATGCTTCCCTGAGGTGACAGCCCTCAGCTGCTTATATTTATAGAATGTGTGATTCCTATATACACACATTGGGATTCTTGCCGGTGCTACGGAGTTCGTGCACTGTGCTAAGATCTTCCTTGCGTGATCTAAGGGAGGAGATAGGAGCACTGATGGAGTTGTCCGTGTGCAATGAAGATAGTCCTTCAAACCAAACCAAACAGCTTGTGAGCATTGACTCAATATTTAGATATTTCACTGTTAGCTTGACTCCAGGCTCGATATGTTGAGACGTGGTTATTTCGTCACGTGGCATGTTTATTATGTCGCCTGTGTCCAGGCCTCCTTAGATCGTAGCGATCATTGTTATGTAACTCACTCGCTCCATGGTAGGGCCATGTTGTATAGTTTTTATTAAAGGGATAGATTGTTACTGAGTTTTTCCCCCCTTCATTTATGACGCCGTTGTTCATGTGGTCACCATGCGATGTTTGAGTCTGTGTTCTGTCCCGTTTGTAAACACATTACGCTCAACATTTCGAATGTTCACTCTTTATCTATAAATTGCGTCACTTACATTTATGAATGTTGTGAAGAATGCTGATTTGTTGCTATGCACCAACAAACGACAGCGATGAAGAGATCAAGGACGAGTTCTATCAACAGGTACAAAAAGAAATGGAAACTACACCCAGGTACGATCTCATCATAGTAATGGGAGACCTAAATGCGAAAGTGGGAGCACACAATAATTATAACGAAAGAGTAATGGGGAAATGCGGCAGTGGAACAGCAAGTGTGAATGGGGACAAATTAATAAGCTTCTGCAGTATTAACAACCTGGTCATTGGAGGAACACTTTTTCCACATAAGGAAGTGCACAAGTTAACATGGGAATCACCAAACGGACGAGACAGAAACCAGATAGATCACATAATGATCAATGGCAGATGGAGACATGCACTAAAAGACGTGAAAGTAAGAAGAGGCGCAGATGTGGGAAGTGATCATCACCTAGTAGTAGCAAGACTGAAAGTGAAACTCAGAGCTGCTGGACCAGTTGCAGTCAAACAGAAAAGATACATCACGAAACTGAAGGATCCCCTCACCATAAAAGCTTTCGTGGTCGACGTAAAGAGAAGATATGACATTATCAAAAGCCAGGAAAGAACAGAGACCGATGATGTTGACCAGAGATTCAACACCATCTCAACAATATACAAGGAAAGCAGCAAGTCATGCTTGGGATTCCAGGAAA
Organism: Oreohelix idahoensis; assembly: GCA_024509875.1. Taxonomy (NCBI): domain Eukaryota; kingdom Metazoa; phylum Mollusca; class Gastropoda; order Stylommatophora; family Oreohelicidae; genus Oreohelix; species Oreohelix idahoensis. Next base: position 180,440 of record JAMPIV010017079.1, read on the forward strand.
GAAAGAGCCAAGACTGGATAACACCAGATACGCTAAACACTCATGCTAACCAAAGGACATTTCTGGGTGACCTTGCAAGACAGGCTGAAGAGGCAGCACTGAGAAACGAACAAAGCACAGTATACAAAATAACTAAAATCATCAGTGGAAAACGACGTGCAAACAATATTACATTAGTAAGAGATAAGCACGGAAATCTCATCACGACAGTAGAGGGACAGGAAACAAGATGGGCAGAGCATTTAATTGAAACTCTGAACAAGGAACCACCAGAAACACAATTGAATGTTCTTGAGGCTGAAAATGATCTAGATCTATATACAGACACTCCACGAAAAGAAGAAATCATCTCAGCAATCAAAGGGTTAAAGAATGGAAAAGCTCCTGGTCATGATAACTTAAATGCAGAGCTATTTAAGACAGACCCACAGCTAGCAGCAGAACTATTAGAACCACTATTTGCACAAGTCTGGAAAACAGGGACAACACCAACAGAGTGGAGAAAAGGAATAATTGTCAAATTGCCCAAGAAGGGAGATCTTGCAGACTGCAATAATTGAAGAGAAATAACTCTTCTCTCAGTTCCCAAAAAAATACTAGGCAGGATAATTATACAGAGAATCTCAAAAGCAGTAGACCACAAACTGAGGAAAGAACAAGCAGGATTTAGAAAGAACAGAAGATGTGTAGATCATATATTTACCCTCAGGAACATTATAGAGCAGTGCTCAGAATGACAAAGACTGCTGTACATTAATTTCGTTGATTTTGAAAAGGCTTTTGACAGTACACATAAGGACAGTTTATGGAAAATACTGAGGGCTTATGGAATTCCAAGCTGCATAGTGTCAATCATAAAAAGCCTTTATGCCAACTTTATGTGTAGCATTGGGCAGAGCAACCTAACCTTTGAAGTGAAGACAGGAGTATGGCAGGGATGCCCCTTATCAACCACTCTATTTTTAACAGTCATAGACTGGGTGATGCGCCAGACAACAGAGGGCAATCCAAGAGGAATAAGATGGACTACATTTTCTACATTGGAAGATCTGGAATATGCAGATGACTTTGCACTGCTAGCACATTCACATCAACAAATCTGTGATGAAGTACATTGATACAGCGATAAAATCATTAATTATATGTAATAAAGTCATAATAATATGTATAGAATTAGTAAAGTTGTAACGCGTCTTCTTCCCTGCGCCAGAAAACGCATTGATTTAGGTAGGATAGAACGTAGTCTGAAGCCTTATTGCAGCGCTAGTAGTATTGGACTTTGTTACCCGCCCGTCAAGGGTTAACGATAAAAATTTGAAAAATCTACAAGCGTAGTGGTTCCAGGAAAGATAGAAAGAATAAAACACACGAACGCATAAGATTGAGAGAGCGGACACATGCTGCCGGCTTGTCAAGTGTTAGAAGTTTGAATTAGCTACTCAGGCCGACAGTGCGAGACGATGCCGTTAGCTTGTGTCGAAAACGATGTCGCGAGCTTTAAAATTTAAAAATAAACCGCCAAGTCCAATACATTTTCTAACAAAAGGCACACTGTAGAATCATATATACACACACGCATAATTACTTCCTGCCGGGAAAAAGGAAGATCTGCGATGATTTTTATAACATTCAAGTAGTTGAGACTTAGAAAACAACGAACACCAAAATGGAAATATATTGAATTCTTTATTAATAGGTTTAAGATCATAAAAGTTAGCTCGTCTTAGAGCTGGTCTTGTCCTGATGGGTAATATGCTTTCGAATAAAAAATCCGACAGATAGAAATAAAGTTATGGACAAAAGACTGCATTTGTTCGTACAGACAGACCAACACATGCTGGTTTGGACTTGCACTAACGGTAACATTTTTTGACGCGACCTTGAAAAAGGCAAGAAAGAGTACATGTAGAAAGGGGTAGACAAGGGGAGAAAAAATTATGGGATGGCTCAAACTGAATATGTTTTTTGGTAGTGTTAGACCAAAACCAAGTTTATTTTGGTGAATGCCAAGTTCAGACGGACAGACCGACAGAAAATGGAAAATCTTAGTAGTAGATCCCATTGGTCAAAACATTTCATATTATTGAGTACATTCAAAGGCTTGACGCCATTTGTAGAAGATAGTCCCTAGAGCAGGACGTTGTGTATTTCTGGGAAAAGTGATTAGCCTTATTAAAGCAAATATATATTAAAGTAATAGGCATCACAGTTCAGCCAGCAGTATATCTGGAGTCTGCTATTCAACGTATCTGTGTTTTTTTCATTGAATTTCTGGTAAGACCGACATTATTCATATATATTTTGTTTAAAAAATGTGAGTGAGAGATGCTGCCATCACGACTGTAAGTAATCAGGTCCCAAGCTGATTTAGGCAGGGCCTGAAGGTATAATTAGGCTATAACACATTGCCAGTTTTGTAAATGCACATGTTTTGTGAAATAAAAAGGTTTTCTTAGGTGACCAGAGGGACACAGCTCACCTATCCCATTGTATGGCAGAAAAGACAGATTAATAATATTATTGCAGATGCAGTACCGCCTTTGTAGGAGAGACATGTGAACAACACTGGTACACTGTGGAATGGATGTGCTGGATTGGTCCATTATATATATTACCCAGCTCTTTATTTCTTATGTATTCTCTTTTGTATATATAAAACACAGTTTAAGTAAGATATCAACAAGGAGACATTATTTCATTGTTACAGGGTTTTTATCTGGCACTAGTCCGGTGCCAGATGTCTATGAGAAGCAGTGAGAAGTCGTTTCATGCACAGTAGTGACAGGGACCTGCAGAGTCTACCCTGTTACTTTTGGCCATTATCATAGCGAAATCGTGTGACACCAAGTTTACAGACTGTTCAAGTGTGCCCAGATAAGTAAAATATCTGGCACCCTAACTCTACATCAGCTTTAAGACCAGCACACCCCTGTATAACAAGAATAAACTATTTCCCCAAAGAACTCAACAGTGACATTGTATATTAAAGAGACTGGGAGTGATTATAGAATCCCAAACCGCCATCCAGTGTTAGAAACCAGTAATAGACAAATTTTAGTAACACTATTAATATAGTAAACAGTATTTGTTTGGACAACTGTCCTTTGGGTCTAAAATTTACATTTTGTATATATATCTTGAATTCTTTTCATTTTAAAGTCCTGACCAGAAGAATACTAGGTTCAGGACCAAATAAATCATACAGAAAATTATTAATTGTACAAATTTATCCCAGGTGTTATTTCCTTTAATCATAGACCTTAATACTTGTTTGTATAGATGTGTATTATTGTTAAAATACCATCACACCACACTTGCATATCCCTAGACAGTAGACGTAGCTATCATTCATACTAGTCAAGAATAAGTCTGCTTGAGGCCATAAGGTGGTAGCAGCAAGGTACCCTGATAACTCAACCCTAAATTTGTTAGCATCAGGGACCTTTACAGCAGGCCTCATTCAGTAGAATAAGGAAACATATCAACAACATTTCATAACATCAAAATCTACCACAATAAATTGGGGTCTCTTCTTCCGGGATTTTAACTTGTTAGTTGTTTAGAAATTCAAATATTGTAGCACAAGTGTCCCCAAAAGTTATAAAAGTATTTAAAGGGGAAAATAAAAGCTGATGAACTGTTAAGAGCCAGTAATTAGTTAATTAATTGGTTAATTAATTAATTAGTGTTAGTACTCTGTTAATTAAGAGTTTTGAAAATTATATTAGAACATTTTAAAGATTGATATTATGGCAGACCTAGCAAAGTTCAGATCTGCTGCTGTGCTGGTTGCAAAAGAGATGAATATGGATGGACCAGAGTTGGTTCAGTATGTAACTTCAGAGGTGGATAAATTTATTGCACGAGAAGAGAATAGGCTAGCTGCAGAAAGAAAATTAGAAGTTGAAAAAGAAATTAAAAGGTTGCAGATTGAGGCTGACAAAGAGGCTAGGGCATTGGAGGCGGATAGGGAGGCTGAAATAAAGCGGCTCCAAATTGAAGAAAAAAAGGCCGAAAGGGAGGCTGAGGAAAGAAAATTGGCTGCAGAGACGGAAGCAGAAGATAAACGGTTACAAAGGGAACATGAGTTATGACTAAGGGAGTTGGAGTTACAGGGCCATGCTCCTGAAGGTGGTAACAGCCCTTCTACCTCCGATGCCATTGCTAGTCAGGGAGCCTCAACTTCAGCTATGGGGTTCCATTTAGACCATTTTGTTGAGAGGGACGATGACATTGAGTCATTTTTGTATAGATTTGAGGTTTTAGCCACCACCTATGGGTTGGAGAAGGAAAGGTGGAGTATAAAGTTATCTCAGGGTCTTCGGGGAACATCTTATGAAGTGTTTGCCAAGATGAGCAAAGACGACCAAGACAATTATGACATGTTAAAGCAGGCTCTTTTGCTAAGGTATGAAAAGAACGGAGAATTTTACAGGAAAAAGTTTAGAAATGCCAAGCTACTGTCGGGTGAGACCTATCACCAGTTCTCTGCACGTTTAGAGACGTACTTGGAGAAATGGACTGCTCTGGGGAAAACCCAAGATCTTAAAGAGATGATCCTTATTGAGCAATTGAGAGAGTCCATGGCTACAGACTTGAGAAAGTTTCTCATGGAACAAGGTGCAGAGAGGCTGGGTGAGTTACTTAATGTCGCTGAGAGGTATCAGGCAGCCCAGGCAGAGGTAGCTGGCGCTAAAAAGAAACAGATTGACAATTATAAGGCTCCACAAAACTCTAATAGATTTGATAACAAAGATCAGGGGAACAAAGGTAAGCACAATTTTGATAGGCCACGCAATGATTTTAGAAAAAAAAACCCACAATTCAATGATAGGAAATATGATGAAAGAAAACCTTTTCATCAAGGTAGATTATATTGTAAATGGTGTAAGAGGGAAGGTCATGACATCAAATTTTGTCATAAGAAAACTTCTGGATTTGCTGCTATGAAGATGGGGAACAAGGGAAAAAAGGACAAACCTACTAGACACAGGAACCCTATCACCCCCCAGTGTGTGAGGATGTAGTCTGCAATGGGGTCACCATTAGGTGTCTCTATGATACAGGCTTAGATTTTGATTCTGTTGTGAGTGCGCATTTGGTGAACCCAGATCAGTATACCACCGAAACAGTGGAGATACAAGGGGCGACCAAGGACATACCACTTATGACACTTCCCATTGCCAGGATAACGGTGAAAACTCGCTATGTGGAAGGAGTAATCAGAGCAACAGTGATCGACGCACCCATCTACCCTCTGATATTGGGGTGTCGTTATGTCTTCTTGGGGAATCACAAGAGACCTGTGGTCTTGGCAGCCGTCCAGACTCGATCACAATCCAGAAAGGAAGAAGAAGAACCTATAAATACTCATCCAGAGGAGATGAGAAAGGCACAGGCTGAGGACAAGACACTCAAGCCTTGTTACAAAAAATTACCTAAATGCCACACACCTCCAAGCAAATGGGACTATTACATGAAGAACAAATTATTATATAGGAAGACCGGAACTGGAACAAATGGTCACGGCCAGCTGGTTCTTCCTACTTCATATAGAGAGAGAGTGTTGGAATTAGGACATGCGATTCCCTTCAGTGGTCACATGGGGATCAGCACCACAGGACAGCGTATAGCTCGTCATTATTTCTGGCCAGGAATAACGGAGGATATAAAGAGATATGTAAAGTCCTGCCCAGAATGTCAAAGGGTAGCTAAAAAGCACTGGACTGCTCCAGCAACTCTATGGGAAATGCCCATTGTGGGAACACCTTTTGAGAAAGTTGCAGAGAATATTGTGGGACCTCTCACTCGGACCAAGAGGAGGAACAGTTACATCCTTACTCTGGTGGACACGTGTTCTATGTGGGGAGAGGCGGTAGCCCTGTCGTCAATCGACTCCAAGCATGTCGCAGAGGCATTACTTACAACATTCACAAGGTTAGGATTCCCGCATCAAATCTTGACTGATAACGGATCACAGTTCAAGGGGAAACTAACGGAAGAAGTTTTCAGGATCTTCCAAGCCAGACACTTTCATTGTAGTCCGTATCACCCCCAAGGGAACGGCAAGGTAGAGAGGTTCAGCGGGACTCTCATTTCTATCCTGAGAAAGCTGGCACATGAGAAACCTGACACGTGGGACCAATACCTGCCCGCTGCGTTGTTTGCGTATCGGGAAGTTCCACATAATTCAACCGGGATGGCACCCGCAACCCTGTTATTTGGGAGGCCAATAAAAGGTCCATTAGAAGAAGCATTGTTAAAGACATGGACAGATGAGAAGGCAGAAGAGACTGTTACCTCATCATACCAATATGTGAACGAGCTGACCACTCGTCTTAAAACTGGCTGGAAACTTGCAAATGATAATCTCAGACAAGCCAGGAAAAAACATGCTGCCTATTTTAATAAGAAAGCTAATGATAGAGAACTATTTGTGGGAGAGAAGGTGCTTCTTCTACTGCCCGGCAGCCATAACAAACTACAAATTGGATGGCAAGGTCCATATACTGTTCTAGAGAAGGTGTCTAGAACAAATTATAAAATCGACAAGAAGGGGAAAGAAAAAATATATCATGTGAACCTTCTAAAGAAGTATCTGGACAGGGAAATCCAGGAAGGAACACACTTAATGTCTTTGTTGATAGCAACAGGGATGAAGAATGAACCGCTCACCTCCAATGAGTATCCCTTGAAAACATGTGAGACACCTGCACATGTAAAAGTCAGTAAACACTTGACGAAAAAACAGAGGGAACAGGTTCAAAAGGTTCTGACTGATCATACGGACATGTTAACGGACAAACCGGGGAACACGAATTTGTTGGAATATGATATGAAACTAGTAGACCCAACACCGATCTGTATGAGAGCCTACACGATCCCTTTTGCTAAGGAGAAAGCTTTGAAAGAGGAGATTGAGTACCTATTGAAAGAAGGAATTATTTCTCATAGCGAATCTCCCTATAGTTTCAGTGTGGTTTTGCTGAGAAAACCCTCTGGAGAACATCGCCTGTGTATAGATTACAGGAAACTGAATGCTGTCACGGAGAATCAGGTGGATCCATTACCTGACACAAATCAATTATTTGCCAGGCTAAACAAGGCAAAATATTTTTCGAAGGTGGATCTGAGCAAAGGCTATTATCAGATTCCAGTGAAGCCTGAGGTCATACCTTATTTGGCGTTTAGCACTTCGGAAGGACATTATGAATTCAACATGTTACCTTTTGGGTTGAAAAATGCTCCGAGTGTATTTTCTAGGATGATGCGAAAATTGTTGGATCCACTAAATAACCCATGCATCAC
>JAMPIV010017080.1:0-33620 GCA_024509875.1 Oreohelix idahoensis
AGCAAATTGCTTATAAGCATTCGAATTGTATAGAATTCACCGTTGCAGAAAGAGAAACAAGTGTGAACAATCACAAACGTTTCAATGTGATGTGAATAGAAGTTTAGGCAGTCTACATGAGTAGTCCATGTCCTAATTCAGAGAATCCAAAGAATCTGGAACGTTGGAGATACGGAGCCTGCTTAATCGGCCGCGCTGTTGACGTCCTGCGACTACAGCCTCCAACACAGGAAAGATGTTTTGAACATGCGCGGAGGGCCATTATTCCTTACAGAAAGAGGCGAATCACTTACTCAACAATTAGCCTTACAGCTGTCTGGACCAGCCATTTTGGAGAGCAGAATGCAGTATATAAAAACTCTCGGAATTTTCTAAGGTTTGGCGCAAGATTTGGTTTTCTCGAAGTCTCACAAATGAACCACCGCCGATAGCAAAGGGAAAGCAATTTCTTCTGAATCGTTTGGAGCATTTTTCAAATGCTGGATGGAGAGAACTTTTTGGCTTAAGATCGTTACAGGTTGGACGGAAAACCTGTAGGCACAATCATTTTTGAACCTGAGACAAAAAAGACAGTCAAAGGAGTGGCATTCATCCGCAACAAATCACCACAAGAAGAAAGAATTCTCAAGACAATTTTTCCATTCTGCTGTGAAAAGGTCATTCCATGCTTCACAATGTCTTTTGGACATTGAAGGGTTGTGATTTCTTGTGGACGTTATGGCAATGAAGAGAAGAGACAATCAATTCTCGCAAAAGCTTACATTAAGGGGGGGGACATTTGAATAAAAAACTTCAATCAAAACGTTTTCAGCAGAGTTCGGCCGCATCAAGAAATCCATCAGACCTGCTTCGTCCTTCACGACAATGCGCGACCTCACACAAGTCTGGCAACACGGGAAGCAATCACCAAATTGGGTTGGACTGTACTACCCCATCCACCCTATAGTCCCGATTTGGCACCCTCTGATTTTCATCTATTTGGTCCACTTAAAGATGCACTCCGTGGGACAAGGGTTGAAGATGATGAAGGAGTGATTCATGCAGCGAAGAAATGGCTACATGATCAAGACAAAATCTGGTACGGGCTAGGAATACATGCACTTGTTTCGCGCTGGCATAAAGCCGTACAAGTTTATGGGGATTAAGTAAATAACACCTGATGTTTACATGACACTAATCCATGTTAATGTATATAATTCATGCTTTTTTGAATAAACAAGCTCCTGAGATATACATGTGTATGGCATTACTTTCTGAACTCCCCTCGAACTTAATTCTTTGACTTCAAGTTCTACAATGCCTAATGTCGTAGAGATCATGTCACTCATAACATTCGTCTCCAGTACGATTTAACAAATCTGTAATTGACGCTCCTTCCATGCCTCGATGTCACACTGTCCAGTATTTGCGCTCTTTGTTTTCCCCTATCTGTTTTCCCTACAATCTTACCTGTTGTTACGATATATTCCCACCTGCCTCTTCTCATAGCACGCCCCAAAAAAGCGGATTCATTCTTTCTAACTCGTGAAATAAAGTTCCTTTGCGCATTGGCACTGTCAGACATCCTCATATTTTTTGTTAACGACCATGGATATTTTAACATTCATCTAAAACTCACAATCTCTGTGGCCTCTAGTGCTTTCCTACTAGTTCTAACGTCCATAGCTCACTCCTCATACGTCAGGATTGGTTCTTATAACACCAAAGAACTCTTTTTCTGACTTTCATTGACAAAGAACCGTTCATAAATACTCTTAATTTTATAGAATGCTGTTTTTGCCTGACTATTTTGGTCGTCACTTCTGAGATGCATCTTTCCATCCTTTCTTTGTCCAGTGAAATAAAAAATGAAACTTATTTTTGTCTGCGGCATGTAAGACATCCTCGTCTGTTGAACTTTAATAACAAAAATCATTCTGCTTCTTCATTTTATGTTTAGAAATCTTATAACATGTTGCAGACTGTACAAGCTATTTTTTAAAAAGGTAAAGACAGCGTAAAACATTTCCTTATTTTAATTATATGGTAGAGACTGGTGGTGGAATTGTCTGCCTAAGTTTTTTTTTTTTTTTTTTTTTTTTTTTTTTTTTTTTTTTTTTTTTTTTTTTTTTTTTTTTTTTTTTTTTTTTTTTTTTTTTTTTTTTTTTTTTTTTATTTTTTTTTTTTTTTTTTTTTTTTTTTTTATTTTTTTTTTTTTTTTGCTAGGTCGTTCTGGTTTTTCGTCATTTTGGACCTATCTACTTCTGTCCATCAAAATTCTCCTCCACTTTTCTGTAAACGTTGTCTCTAACAGCGATATTTTCAGTCATCTTGTCTGTCACTCTGCAGACCTCTCATGCACATCTCCTTGCACGCGCATAGGCGGTAATGTGATCAAACAATCCTTTTGTATCGTCGGTTCCTCCAGGAAACAAAATACGTCCCGCGTCTCCTTTAATTCGAGAAACTCATGGTAATTTCCTCCGTTCCTTTTAACTGGAGACAGCTTTGATCGTGGACAAATTTCACCACTGACGAACGCCAGCGCTCGTGCTCACGTTTGCGTCTTCCCATCTTTGTCTTAAGAACGAAGGAGTGAATCCTGCGGATAGCGTACAGTGGAATTCTGTTTCATTCGTGGGGGGCGTAGGGGGAGATGATAGATCAGAAGCTCTTTCGTCTTAATATACGTGCTATTACCTGTTTACATCTCTGAACGTTCCGCGAAAGCGAGCCAAAACATCTGCGTCATTTTTATAAGTTTTTAACGACTGCTCGTGTAAATCTCTATCAGTCATGCGCTCGTATTATCTAGCATGCGTGCATCTTATCCTTCCTGTTGAAGCAAGTTTGGAATTAAGTATCCGTATGGAGAATTAATTTTTTGAAGCAGGTAAGAGCGAAAAAATAGCTTTAGAGTTATCTGAAGTGGTAGCGTATAAGATTTTAAGCAGATATCAATCTACCCAGGTTAACCTATTCTAATTGCTTAGAATAATTAATATCATAACGAATACTAACTCTTTCGTAAGACCGCAGTGATTTAAACGTAGCCCACCGCAAGTATTTTTAACTTAGCTTAAGACTTAACAGACAGAAAGCTAGATAAACAGTTATCACAAGAAGTACATCATACAAGAGAAAATGTATACGACAAAGAAAACTGGAGAGATAAAATTAACTGACAGAAAGAAGAAGCAATAGTAGCATTTTTTGTATATAGTTCTCTTCGATGTTTATCAATTAATCCTGATTAAGTTTAACTATCCTAGTACTATTTAATTTTATTCCCACGTACATGGTCGATTACGCCTTACAATGTGTATCCCGTACCCGAGTTGTGAATGAATGTCTGACCTTCACCTAAGCGAAGCTGACAGTGGTTGTGTTTATGCCGACCCCCCCCCCCATCCCGCCTGCTCGCTAGCCAAGCGCGAGAGATGAAACTTGCCGAGGCGATGTGGACAGTCGTGTGTTTATTAAGGTGGAATTGTATGCATTTTCGTGGAAAACATAAAGAGGGGTGGATGGTTGTACGTCTGTTAGCGTACGATCGTTTCTTGGTCGAACAAAACCATGTAAATGTTTTTGAATAACTCATTTTTTCCAGACCCTATCATAAAAAAAACATGAGAGCGGTCTGTGTTGGCTATCTACGGGGTCTTCAACCAGAGTCTCCGGAAGTATTATTATGCACATAAGTTCCCACACATGTGGTGGCATGGCCTCTAAGGCATTTACTAGGCCCAAATTTTTCTTACTGACGGAGTAACTGCTACATTGCAACCTGCTGGCGGCTAATTCGAGGATTACATTACGGGCCAGCGCAGCGCATACAGCCCTCCACGAGCTGTTGTAACTGCCATTCATACTACAGCAATATTGGTGCTAACCCATTACCACCCGGATGTTGGAGAATAAAACAACCACATAAACCCAGAAAGAACCAGCTAGTGGCCCACCTCAGAAAAGTTTTTTCTCGTGAACTTACCACTAGAACATCGCATACGAATAATGTTCGTGTGTCTTATTTTCGCAGTTCACCACTTTTGTTCACATCGGAAGTTACTGCAGTAGTCGCACATGTGGGAGTTACAGGTTACTATTTCTTCCGGGAGCTTACCTCCTGGCAAAAAGTGGATTACTAAGTTCAGCGGACAGTGGATGACCCACATAATTTCTTCTCAGTTTTGGATTATCACCATATAAGGCAAACACAGTGTCACCTAATTTCATTGTGGACAGGGACTCATGACCAGATGACAGCAAGAACTGAATAAGAAAAAAAACTATTGGTTTAAAGTGTCGTGGAGTGGTTCGAGAGAACTTACGTGATGTCCTGTGTTACGGCAGAAGGAAGTAGAGTGAGTGCCCCAACTATGAATTTGTCTCTTGGGGATAATTTTTATTTTGGAGGTGCATTTTTTCTTTGCTGTAATATCCTTTCGACATTGTTTATTTTTTCAGTGAAGGTACACGGGAGTTAAACCGTGTTTTTTTTTTATTTTTTTTCTTTTTTTGTGTGCATTTTAATTACGTTGGATGTTGTGCAGTTTAATTTTAATAGTTAATTTAAAAAAAAAACCCTGAAAACGTATTCTTAGTGTCTGGTCAGAACGCCTTCCCTTTAAATGTTCATGTTGGTGTAGTAACTGTAAGTGTTCCTATAGCCGAGTATTAGATTAGAAAAGTCTTCTACAAGACATTGGAGGGCTGGGCAAGATTGTCTTATATAAAGAGTTAGTCGCCATGTAGGCTGAAAGTAGTTAGCACAACCATTACCCTCCATAGCATATCTTCTACCAACTTTGCACCGTGATTCATATTTTCTATCCATTCACACTTTCCCCTTTAATATATCCTGTCTGAGCCCTATCGAGCCGAATCTATCGTCCTACTTATATCTATTTCTGTGACAGGGTACTAAAAGATATGCGGTAGGTTCACGCTTCAGTTCTGACTCAGCTGTATAAATTGGGTAACACTGACAGTTTTTTGAGTTAAGGAAGGTCAAAGGCAGCGAGGACTGGAACTAGTCACCCAAACGTAAGAGAGAAAGCTGGCCCTATTGATATGTTTGTCATATATTTATCACGTATTACAATAAAATGCAAGGAGAGACAATTACCATCAACAAAGAACGGCAAACCGAAAATAATTAATATCTACAAGTGTAGAGACTAATTTTATCATAATAGCAACTCATCAGGTTGAACATAATATTTATCTTCCTTAAATTAAAATATTAAAGAAGGTCCTATGCATTTCTGCAGTGGATTGGTTATGTAGCAAATTCTTTTGCAGGTGGACGTTTCCAGGCTTGTTAACAATCTCTCATTCAATACGCCTCTTGTGCCGACACGCCTAGATGGATGAGTGACCATATTCTTCCATCTGTCATTCATTCATATCTTCTTCTTCTTCGTTCGTCCTGAAAAGGACGGTGTTGCGTTGTGTCTGTTTACGCCTAAGCTGTGATATCTGCACCTTTCGGTCGACACATCCGACTTCTGCACGGCATTTTTTAGGACCAGGGTTTGCCTTCCCATTGCGATCCACACTCGCTCAGGCACAGACTGCACTGCTGCAGGACTGTTTCCAGGACCACCACGTGGAGGTGGAGTTGCGGTCTTGACAAATGACAGCTCTTGATTCGCTAATCCTGACGCAGGCAAGTCAAGCTATAAGTCGTTGACTGCGTTCTCTAGTTGCTGCGTCTTTGGGTCCCGTCATTTCATATAATTGTTTACCAGCTTGATAAATATGTACAAAAAATGTATTACTTACCTAATAAGTAAATTACTGTACTAATAATTTGTACTAGCTGATAAATATGTACTAATAAATGTGTAACTAGTCTGATCAAATCTGATGTTACTAATTTAATAGTTTTTACGCTGGACCAAAGAACTTGTGGAAGTTACTTGTTTCAACTTTGTATAAACGTTTTTCCGTTCACGAGCTTCTTGTACAATAACACACAAAATAAAATAAATAAATAAAATGAACATGACTTCTTTGATTTGTCAAATGAATAATTGTAAAGCACTGTATATAAACAGCCCATGTGATAGTCCTACCGGAGACGAAACAACGAGAGAATAGGATGTTCCCTCATGCATATCGTACACAACAACTATATAAGAATTGTACATGTGGCTGGTAACCATCATGCATGTCGTACACAAACAACTAATATGAAATTGTACATGTGGCTGTAACCTCATGCATGTCGTACACAACACTTAATATGAAATTTGTACATGTGGCTGGTTAACCTCATGGCAATGTCTGTACACAACATACTAATATGAAATTGTACATGTGGCTGGTAAACCTCATGCAAGTTCGTTACACAACAACTAATAGGATATTGTACATGTGGCTGGTACTACCTCATACATGTCGTACACAACAACTAATATGAAATTGTAACATGTGCTGGTTAACCTCATGCATGTCGTACACAACAACTAATATGAACATTGTACATGTGGCTGGTAACCTCATTGCATGTCGTACACAACAACTAATATGAGATTTGTACATATGATGGCTGGTAACCTCATGCATGTCGTACACAAAACAACTAATATGAAATTGTACATGTGGCTGGTAACCTCATGCATGTTCGTACACAACAACTAATATAGAGATTGTACATGTGTGGCTGGTAACCTCATGCATGTCGTACACAACAACTAATATGAAATTGTACATGTGGCTGGTAACCTCATGCAAGTCGTACACAACAACTAATATGATATTGTACATGTGGCTGGTAACCTCATACATGTCGTACACAACAACTAATATGAAATTGTACATGTGGCTGGTTACCTCATGCATGTCGTACACAACAACTAATATGAGATTGTACATGTGGCTGGTAACCTCATGCATGTCGTACACAACAACTAATATGAGATTGTACATGTGGCTGGAAATAAACCTCATCATAAAAACAGGATTGTTACAGAAACCACCTCTACAAACGAATGCGAAATGATTGGAGTGGTCTTCCTGTAAGTGGACGCAAGCAGTAATGGTGGCTCCATGCTTTATACAAGAAAAACGGTTAATGATTTAAAAAGGCAACGCGCTGTTATAATAAATGGTATTGGTGGAAATACTCATAATACAGGTGTAATACCAGATTACACATAACTTTATGACTTCCTTATGCTGGGTTTTTGTGTTTAAACTCAATGTCCAAGTGAACCAAACGCTCTCTCCACTTCCGGCAAACTTTTCCATAGACGGCCGCTTGCAAGCTTTCACAAATGTCACTGTGCCCTGGTCTAACGGCATATCCTCAGGCAATACAAATAACAATCCTCCTCCAAGACAATTGTTTCCATAGTGGAATGCACGCATTGTAGTCAATGTGTAGAACATGTGGGGGGTGGTGATGCATACCCAAGCCACTTGGCTGAGGAAGCCGGGGAGTGGCTTTGGTGGCACGTCGGGACTTTCCCCCCCCCCCCCCAGAACTTTGATTATGGCCTCCAGAGACCCAGTCTTGCCACCAGTGGAATCTTAAGTAAGCCACCACAAATGAAGATAGCGCCACCATGGATCTGCGAAAGCAAAACAATAGTTCAGCCGGAAATTGAGTTGAAGTTTACTGGATCCATGGTAACCACAATATTATGGCCACTGCATTAGAGAGAACACACATTCTGCTGTGGTCTTAGAGCCAAGGCTTTAGACAATTGAAGAATTAACCCGTATACAATACCAAGACCAGAGTATCAAGTTTGATTACCACAACAGTGGCTTCCGGCAATTATAAATAGTTATGTTGTCCGACTGTTGTCAGTGATGCAACCGTCTCTCCGGTCAAATCAATGAATATTCTCTTCGGATTCTCGAATAAGCTGTAAAGGAACTCAGTGCCATAATTATAGGTCAGAATTAAATATTGCGACTCGGCTCCAGGATTAGTGCGGCCCTGATGGTAAGTAATATTTGGATCTCGATTCTTGACAGCTCGAGTTGCCCACGACCATTAAAGATACCTCAAATGGAGAATCTAGACAAAAGAGTCTACCAAACTTGATAATGAATAGAAATGGAGCCTGACATTGCACAGGCTACTGCCTTGGCGATAGAGCCAGATTTTCGTTTACACTTTAAAAGGGTGACCTTTTAGTAAAAAAAACGCTTTTGTCATACAGGCTTTGAGCATTCATGTGACTGAATATCATATGTCCACTGGCTGCACTTGGAACGTCAAGTTCTTCATATGCTTAAATCAATTTTCATTTTGGGCTTCGGAGAAAGATCGGATTCCGCCTTGACTTTCCTGCCTTCAGATTTTAAACACCCCCCCACCTCCCCCTATTTTTCGAGGTGAAGATCTACAGAGGAATCTTCCAGTCAGTGTTTGTATCTGGCAAAACATGTGAGAAAAATGTTAGTTGTTAGTTTTATATCTGTTCCCAAAACATGTATAAAAGTGTTAGTTGTTTGTTTATATATCTGTCAAAACATGTAGAAAAATGCCAGTTGTCAGTTTTGTATCAGTCAAAAAACATGTAGATATATGGTCAGTTGTTAGTTTGTAATCTGTCAAAACCAAGTAGAAAAAAATGTTCAGTTTGTTAGTTGATATCATGTCAAAAGCATGTATGAAAAATGTTAGTTGTTAGGTTTAATATCCTGTCTAAAACTTGTTGAAAAGTGGTAATTGGTATAGTTTATTTCTGTCAAACCATGTAGAAAAAAAAGCCATGGTGTTAGGCATTGTATCTGTCAATACATGTAGATAAAAATGTCAGTTGTTATTTTGTATCTTGTCAAAAACATGTTGAAAAATGTCAGTTGTTAGTTGTGTATCTGTGAATAACGATGTAAAAAAACAATGTCTGTTGTTAGTTATGGTATCTGTACAAAACACATGTAAAAAAATGCTCAGTTGTTTAGGTTTGTAAAATCTGTCTGAAACATGTAAAAAAAGTCTGTTGTTAGTTTGTTTCTGTCAAAACATGTAGTAAAAAGTGTTAGATTG
The DNA here is from genome assembly GCA_024509875.1 of Oreohelix idahoensis. Taxonomy (NCBI): domain Eukaryota; kingdom Metazoa; phylum Mollusca; class Gastropoda; order Stylommatophora; family Oreohelicidae; genus Oreohelix; species Oreohelix idahoensis. Next base: position 8,993 of record JAMPIV010017080.1, read on the forward strand.
TTTACTTATTTTTCTGTCAAAACAGGTAAAAACATGTTCAGTTAGTTAGTTTGTATACATGTCAAAACATGTAAAAAAGAAATGTCACTTGTTAGGATTTGGCTAGATATTAAAGCCATTTACATTAAAGCCAGTGTACATTCAAGCCCAGGTAACTTTAAAGTTGCCTAAACAATAATTTAAGAGGATATAATCGGTATCATATTCCTCCCTTTTTTCTCTCCATATGGAGTGTGTGTGATAAAGTACAGTGGATACAGCTGATAAAAATAATTAATTTCTAAAGTTATTAAAAGTTAAAATAATTATGAGTAGCAAAAATATGGATAATAGTAAAGTTGTAACTCGTCTTTCTTTCCTCTTTCCCCGCGCCAGTCAGTCGCATTGAGATAAGATAACGTAGTGTGAAACCTAATTGCCCGCGCTAGTGGTATGGATTTTATGAACTCGCCCGTCAAATGGGTTAAACGGAAAAAATTTTGAAAACGACAAGCTTAAGATTGTTCCAAAGAAAGATAGTTAAGAAAATAAAACAATGGGAGGCATAAACGAACGCATAAAAGTGAGTGAGAGACGAGAGTGAGAGAGAGAGAGGATGGGAGAGAGATGAGAGAGAGAGCGAACATCATGCCACTAAATTGTCAACAAGCGTTTAGATTCTTGGACTAGCTACCCAAGACGAACAGTGCGTGACGATACAGTGGCAGGTGATCGGTATACGTGTCCACAAGCTTTGTAGTAATTAAATAAATACCCGCGCAAATACCCAATCACTGTATTCGGACTTATAGGAAACACTGAAGAAAAATATAAACACAAACACACAGACAGCGCTTTCGTTTGCAAAAGAGTCCATTTTAATGATCGGTAACAGACTAGTCAGTTTCCAGTTTTTGGAACAAACGCGGGAGAGGAATAAAAGATGGCGAAATTTAATATGATAATTGAAATATGAAACTAACTCAGAAAATAATATGGATTTCTTTATTAAAGGGTTTTAGTAGGAATCATAAAAACCTAAGTTTAGTTTGTATGGCATATCTTCTCCTTGATAAATAATATGTTTTAAAAATTACAAAACCCCCCCAGTCGAATAAGAAAGTTATTGACATAAAAAGACAGTATTTGGTTCGTTGCATACCATCGGACAGACTGGCGTTTTTGCATTCGTTTTGCATTCACTAAGCGATTTACAATTTTGAACGACGTTGTTGGTGAAATGAGACAAAGCATAGCATGTAGTTCCTGTTGTGAGGAGAGGGTAGACAAGGGGAGAGAAAATTATGGGATGGCTTAACACAAAAATATATTTTATCAGGGATAAATCTATAGAATGAGTAAAGGAGAAAACTTGTTTATGTCCAAAAATCAAGTACTGGTTTTTGCTTTTATTTTCAAAATTCAAAAGTTAGTCCGTTCGCTCATTAGCCAACGCCTTTTATAATATTGAAAAATTCCAAAGTCTCGACGCCTAGTTATGTATAATTACAGTCCTCATGGAACGAACAGACGATTTGAAATTCTGGGAAGTTGACTTGACCTTATTAAATAATAAATATATAAATTAAACCAAAAAGGCATCATCACAGTCCCAGCCAGCAAGACATCTGAAGTTACTGCCTATATCAACGCTTACCGGTGTTTATTCAATATGAATTTTTATGGGTAAGGCATAAAATTAAATTAAAATATTATTTTGTTTATAAAATGTTGAGATGAGTAGATACTGCCATTACGAAAGTAATGTACATTGGGTCATTAGCGGATTTATGCTAGGGCCTAGAGGTAGATTTATGCTATAACAACCCATTGCCCAGTTTTGTAAAATGCACATGATTTGTGAAATTTAAAAATGTTTTTCTTAGGTGGCCAGGATGGAACACAGCTCACCTATTCCTATATGTAAGGAAGAATAAGAAAGATTTAATTATTATTATTGCAGATGTAGGGGCCGCCTTGAGAGAGAAGACCATGTTAGAAACAACTACTGGTACACTTTGTAATGGATGCGCTGGGTTGGTTCTGTTAGATATTACCGCATGATCTTTAATTCTTATGTATTATAATTAGTAGAAAATTAACAGTTTAAGTATGATATCAACACGGGAGACATTGTTTCATTGTTATAGGGTTTTTTTAACTGGCATTAAGCGCGGGTGCCAGAATGTCATTGAAAAGCATTTGAGAAGTCTTTTCATTTCCAGTAGTGACAGTGGTGTCTACAGAGTCCAACTACCCTATTACTTTTTGGTGACCCCCAGTATCAAAAGTGATCGATTAACAAGCAAGAATATCGGACAGTACCAAGTTGTGCCAGAATAAGTAAAAATAATGCTGTCGACCCGAAGTTTCATCAGCATCTAATTGACTAGTGCACTACCAGTTTAACATATTAATAAAATATTCCCCAAAGAATAAAAACATTGACAGTTGTGTAATTAACAGAACTCTGGGGATGATTTAAAGAATCCTCCCAAGCAGACCATCCAGTGTTAGAATCCAGTAATATAAAAAATTTAGTAATACCAACTAGTATATTTTAACAGTATTAAAGTTTTGGAACAAACTTGTCCCTTTGGGTTGAAAAGTTGCTTTTATGTATATTACTCTTGAGTTCTTTCAATTTTAAAAGAACACAAGGTTAATAAACATAAAAGCAACATTTTCAACCCAAAGCGGACAAGTTTGTTCCAAACTATATACTGTTTAAAATTATTACTATGTAGTATTACTAAAATTTTTTAATATAACTGGATTCAAACACTGGGATGGCTGCTTGGGATTCTTTTATATTCATCCCCAGACTTCTTCATAATACACAACTGTCAAGTTTTATAACTTATGGGGGTGAATATTTTATGTTATATTACACAGGGGTTGCACTAGTCTTTGATGCTGATTGAAATGAAAATTCGTTTGGTGCCAGAAATTTTTACTTATCTAGGGCACAACTTGGACTGTCCGTATTCTAGCCTGTAAAACGTAATCACTTTGCTACTGGGCCCAAAAGTAATAGGGTTGGACTCTGTTAGACCCCCTGTCACTACTGCGAACTGATAGACTTCTCAACTGCCTTTTCAATGACATCTGGCCACCGGCTAATGCCAGATAAAAACCCTATAACAATGAAACAATGTCTCCTTGTTGATATCATTTACTTTAAACTGTTATTTCTACAAATTCTAATACAATAAGAAATAAAGATCTTGGTCATAACTTAACTGGACCAACCCAGCGCATCCATAATTACAAAGTGTACAAGTGTTGTTTCCACATGACCCTCTCCTCTCAAGGCGGCCCTACATCTGCAAATTAATAATATTAATCTTTCTTTTCTTCCCATACACTAGGATAGGTGAGGGCTGTTGTCCCATTCTGGCCACTTAATAACATATGTAAAAGAAAACAATTTTCATTTCACAAAACATGTGCATTTTACAAACTGGGCCAATGTGGTTTATAGCATAAAATCTACCTCAAGGCCCTGCATAAAATCCGCCTAATGACACTTATGTAACTTACTTTCGTAATGGCTGTATCCTCTCACTCACATATATTAAAAACAAAATAAAATATTAATAAATTTCTTGCCTCTTACCATAACATTCAATGAAATAAACACAGGGTACGTTGATAGCAGACTTCAGATGTCCAGCTGGCTGGGGACCTGTGATGCCTTTTTGGTTTAATTTATATATTTAATTTAATAAGGCAAGTCAGCACTTCCCAGAAATTCAAACGTCCTGTTCGTGGGACTGAATTATACAATAGGCGTCCGAGACCTATTGAATTTTTCAATATTATAAAAGGCGTTGGCCCAATGAGAGTCGAACGACTACTTTTAGAATTATGAAAATACAAGCAGAAAACAGACCTTAATTTTTGGACATAACAAAGTAATCTCCTTACTCATTCCTTAGATGTTTTCCCTGCTAAAATATAATTTTGTGGTTAAGCCATCCCAATAATTTTCTCTCCCCTTGTCTACCCCTCCTCCAACAGAAAACATGCTTGCGTGGTCCTCATTTCCACTACAATCGCGTTTCAAAATTGTAATTCGATAGTGAATGACTATATATGAATGCAATATAACCGCCAGTCTGTCGTTGGGTCTGCAGCGAACAAATTTACTGTCCTTTTTTTGTCAATAAATTTCTTCTATCTACTGGGGTGATTTTAGTATTTTTAAACATATTATTTTATCAGTAAGAAGATAAAGCCCAGTTCAAACTATACTAGGATTAATGATCCTACAACCCCATGAATAACAGAAATCACCATATTTTTTACAGAGGTAGTTATTCAATTTCCCACTATCATATACAATAACTGCCATCTTTTCTCCTCTTCCCGCGTTTGTCCAAAACTGAATCTACTAGTATGTTAGCGTTCAATAAAATGGATCTCTTTTGGCAACGAAAGACGCTGTCTGTGTGATTATATATTTTCACAGATGTTCCTATAGTCCGAAACAGTAATGGGTTTTGCGGGGTATTTTTATAATCTACAATGTCTTGAGACACGTTTACCGAACACCTGCCACTGTAACGTCTCGCACTCTGTCCGTTCTTTGGGTAGGCTAGTCCCAAGAAACCTAACGCTTGATAATATTTGTGGCATGTGTATCGCTCTCTCTCTCTCTCTCTCTCTCTCTCTCTCTCTCTCTCTCTCTCACTCACTTTTATGCGTTTCGTTTATGCCTCCCCTGTTTTAATATTACTATCTTTCTTGGGGAACAACTAATGCTTGTCGTTATCAAAATTTTTACACAGTTTAACCCATGAAGGGCGTGTTATAAAATTCCATAAACCACTAAGCGAGTCAAATTATGGTATTCCACCACTACTGTTCTTATCTCAATGCGAATGACTGGCGCGGGGAAAGGAAGACGCGATACAACTTTACTATTTTCTATTTTATTACTCATATTATTTAAAACTTTTATACTTATAATTAATTAATTTTATCGCTGTATCAATAGTACTCTTGTATCACTCACACACTCCATTTAAGGAGAGGAAAAAGTTGAGAAAATGATAACTATTATTACCTCATAAATTAATTGGTAGGGCAACTTTAATGTTCCTCTGGCTTTAATGTACCTGGCTTTAATGTACCTGGCTTTTATAAACTCCTAGCCAAATCCTAACAAGATGACATTTATTTACATGTTTTGACAGATACCAAACTAACAACGAACATGTTTTTACATGTTTTTGTACAGATAAAAAGTTAACAACTAACACTTTTCTACATGTTTTGACAGATACAAACTAATAAACTTACTTTTTTACATGTTTTTGACATATACAATACTAATACATACTGACATTTTTTTACATGTTTTTACAGATAACAAACAAACAAACAGACCATTTTTTTTACATGGTTTTCAACAGATACAAACTAACAACATGACATTTTTCTACATGTTTTGACAGATACTAAATAACAACTGTCACATTTTTCTAACATAGTTTTTTGGACTGATACAAGCTAAACAACTGGGCATATATATTCTACATGTTAAGACAGAATAGAACTAACAAATAACACTATTCTACATGTTTATGTACAGGAATATAACTAACAACTAACATTTTTTCTACATGTTTTAGACAGATATTAAACTAACTAACTGACCAATTTTTTCAACTTTTTTTGACAGATTACAAACTAACTAGCTGACATTTTTCTACTTGTTTTTGACAGATACAACCTAACAACTGGCATTTTTTCTACATGTTTTTTGACTAGATATAAAGATTCATAACAAACTAAAACACTTATCTACATATGTTTTTGACAGATATGACACTAACAACTAACATTTTTTATTACATGTTTCTTGAACAGATACAAACACTGACTGGAAGATGCACCCTGGAGATCTATCACCTCGAAAGAAAGAAGTTAATTCTGAAGCAGGAAATCAAGGCTGTGATCGATCTTTCTACGAAAGTCCCAAAATGAACTGATTGAAGCATATGAAGAAGAACTTGCCGTTGCATGTGCAGCCAGTGGACAATGATATTTCAGTCAATGATGTGCTCCAAAGCCTGTATGACAACGCATTTTTTTTACTCAAAGGTTCACCCTTTTAAGTAAACGTAATTCTTTGCCTCATCCGCCAAGGCTAGTAGCCAGTGCAATTGTCAAGGCTCCATTTTCAATCATTTCAAGTTTGGTAGACTTCTTGTTCTATGATCTTCCTTAGTGGTTATCATCTCTATGTCGTGGGCAACTCGAGCTGTCCAAGAATCGAGGATCCATTTTATAACTACCCTCAGAGGCCGCACTAAACTGTGAGCCAGGTCGCAATTAATAATTCTGTCTGCTTAATTAATGGCACAGTGTTCCATACAGTCTTAATTACGAGAATCCGTATGAGAAAAGATCCTTGATTTGACCGTATACGGTTGGCATCACAGCCTAAACTGTCGAACTACAATAACATTTATAAAATGACGGAAGCACTGTTGGCGTCAATCAAACTGATTCTACTGTCTGTTTTGTTAGACGGGTTAATTCTTCATTTGTCCAAGCCTTGGCTCAAGACCACCGAATTGAATGTTCTCCATCTAAATGCTGTGGCCCATAATTTGTGGTTACCTTGGATCCAGAAACTTCATCACTAATTTTCCCGATGAATATGGTTTTTGCTTTCGCTGATCCAGGTGGCGCCTATTCTTCATTTGAGGCTTACATTATGATTCAACTTGGTGGGCAGACTGAGGTCTGATCAAATCAAAATTTCTGACGGCCACCACAGCCACGCACCGGCTTCCTCAGCAAGCTGACCCGCTTGGGTATGGCTATCAACCACCACCCACAGTGTACGACACATTGAACACCTTGCGAGTAGCATTCCACAATGGAAACAATTTCTTGGTGGAGGTTGATATTGTCTTGACTGAGGATATTGCCGTAAGACAATGCAACATGACATTGGTGAAAGCTTGCAGCGCCGTCTTGAAAGTTTTGCGGAAGAGGATGAGAGCGCTTTTGTATCACGTGGAACTTTGAGTTTAAACACTAAACCCAGCACAGAGCATCAAATTTTGTGTAATCTGGTATTCCACTGGTATTATGTGTATTACCACCAATAACATTATATTATAAACAGCGCGTGCCTTTTAAAATCATTACCGTTTTTCTTTGTATAAAAGGCAATGGATCCACCATTACAGCTTGGTCCACTTACTGGGAAGATCCCACACCTAATACATTCGCATTCGTTTTGATAGAGGTGGTTTCTGTAACAATCTTGTTTTATGATGATGAGGTTACCAGCCACATGTAAACAATCTCATATTAGTTGTTGTTGTACGACATGCATTGAAGGTTCCATGCCACATGTACAATTTCAATATTATTTGTTGTTGTAACGGACATGCTATTGAAAAAAAAATGTTACTCAGCCACATGAAACAATCTCCATATTAGTTTGTTGTGTACGAACATGCATGAGGTTACCAGCCACATGTACAATATCATATTATTTGTTGTGTACGACAGTGCATGAGGTTTACCAAGCCACATGTAACTTAATTTTCATATTAGTTGTTGTGTACGACATGCATGAGGTAACCAGCCACATGTATACAATCTCATATTAGTTGTTGTGTACGACATGCATGAGGTTACCAGCCACATGTAACAATATCCATATTAAGTTGTTTTGTACAGACAATGCATGAGTTACCATGTCCACATTTACAAATTCTCATATTAGTTGTTGTGTACGACATGCATAGTGTTTACCAAGCCCACAATGTACAATCTCATATTAGTTGTTTGTGTAACGACATGCTATTAGGGGTCAACCAGACCACATGTTACAATTTCATATTATGTTAGTTGTGTACGACATGTATGAGGTTACCAGGCCACATGTACAATAATCATATTACGTTGTTGTTGTACGACTTGCATGAAGGTTACCAGGCCACATGTACAATTTCATATTATTTGTTGTGTTACGACATGCATGAGGTTACCAGCCACATGTAACAATTTCATATTAGTTGTTTGTTTGTACAGACATGCATGAGGTTACGCAGCCTACATGTACAATTTCATATTAGTTGTTGTTGTAACGACATGCTGAATGAAGGTTACCAGCCACATGGTACAATCATATAATAGTTGTTGTGGACGATATGCCATGAGGGGAACTTACCTATTCTCTCGTATGATTCGTATGTTCGGTTACTAACATGGGCCTGTTTATATACAGTCCTTTAACAATTATTCATTTGACAAATCAAAGAAGTTCATGTTCTCATTTATTTTATTTATTTATTATGAGTGTGTAACAAGAAGCTCGTGAACGGAAAACGTTTTATACAAAGTTGATGAAACAAGTAACTTATTCCACAAGTTCTTTGGTCTCAGCGTAAAAAACATTATTAGTACATATTTATCAGACTATTTACACATTATTAGTACATATTTTATCAGGCTAGTAAACATTATTAGTAACATAATTTATTAGGTAAGTAAACATATTTTGTAACATATATTATCAAGCTGGTAAACATTAATGAAATGAACGGGACCCAAAGACGCAGCAATTGAGAACGCAGTCAGCGACTATAGCTTGACTGCCTGCGTCAGGACTAGCGAAACAGAGCTGGTCAAGAGAACCCGCACTCCACCTCCACGTGGTGGTCCTGGAAACAGTCTGCAGCAGTGCAGTCTGGGTGAGCGAGTGTGGATCGCAATGGGAAGGCAAACCCGGTCCTAAAAAATTTGCCGAGCAGAAAGTCGGATGTGTCGACCCGAAATGGTGCAGATATCACAGCTTAGGCGTAAAACAGACACAACGACAAACCACCGTCTTTTCATGACGAACGATAAGAAGGAAGAAGTATATGAAATGGACAATGGAAGTAATATGGTCACATCATCCATCTAGGCGTTTGTCGCACAAGAGCGTTTGAATGAGAGATTGTTAACAAGCTCTGGAAACTGTCACCCTGCAAAAGAATTGCTACATAAACAATCAACTGCAGGTACATGCATGGTACCCTACTTTATTTTATATTTAATGGAGAAAAATAAAAAAGTTTACAACCTGATGAAGATTGCTATTATGATTAAAATATTGTCTACACATGTAGAAATTATATTAGGTTGCCGTACTTTGTTGATATTGGTATTAGTCTCTCCCTTGCCCTTTTATTGTATTACGAGATAAATATATGTATACTATATCAAAGGGCCAGCTTACTTATTAACGTTTGGGTTGACTGTGTTTTCCAAGTCGCTCGCTGCCTTTGGCCATACCTTAACACAAAAAACTGTCATAGGTATGGTACCCATTTAACAGCATGATTAGACTGAAGCGTGGACCCAAACCGCATCTTCTTTTTAGTTACCCCTGTCACAGTTAGATAAATAAGTAGGGGGACGTTTGATTCGGTCTGAGGTCAGACAGGGAGCGCTATTATAGGGAAAGTGTGAATGGAATAGAAATAGAATCCACGTGGTGCAAAAGTTTTGGTAGAAATATATGCCATATGGAGGGTAAATGGTGCTACTTCTTTCAGGCCTACCTGGCGACTAACTTTTAATAAAAGACAATCTTAGCCCAAGCCCTCCAATGTATGTAGAAGACTTTGATCTAATACTGCGGTAAGGAACACTTACAGTATACTAACACAAACATGACCATTTAAAGGGGAAGGCGTTCCTGACCAGCACAAGAATACGTTTACTAGGGTTTTTTTTTAAATTAACTATTTACAATAAACTGCACAACATTCCCAACGACGTAATTAACATGTACACACAAGAAAAAAAAAAAAAAAACACTGTAAACCCCGTGTACCTTCACTGAAAATAACCAATGTCGATAAGGATATTAGCAGCAAAGAAAAATGCACACTCCTAAATAAAAATATCCCCAAGAAGACAAAATCCATTGTGGCACACCTCACTCTAACTTCCATCCTGCGCTCCACACTACACATCGTAAGTTACTGCTCGAACCACTCCCGCACTTAAAACCAAATAGTTCTTATTACAGTCCTTGCTGTTCTTCTGGACAGGAGTCCCCAGTCCAATGAAAATTAGGTTGTCCGTGTTTGCGATTATAAGGTGAATAAAGCCAAAACTTGAGAGAAGAAAGAAAAACTTTATGTGGGTCTACACAGTCCTGCTGAACTTAGTAAATCCACATTTGCCAGGATGTAAAGCTCACGGAAGAAAATAGTAAACCTGTAACTCCCACTGTTGCGACTACTGCCAGTAACTCCGAGTGAAACAATAAGCTGGTGAACAGGAAAAATACGCACAGCGAAACATATATTCGTATGCGATGAACTAGTGGTATGTTCATCGTGATAACTTTCAGAGCGCTAGGCACTAGATGGTTCTTTCCTGTGTTGTAGGTTGTCGGTATGTATCTCAAAAAAAAAAAAAAAAAGAAAACAACTACCGGGTGGTAATGGGTTTTTACACCAAATATTGCCTGTATTGTATGAATGGCAAAGTTACAACAGCTCGTGGGAGACGAGGGCTGTATGCGCTGCGCGGCCGTAATGTAGATTCACGGAATAGGCGCCAGCGGTAGCATATTTTAGCTGTTTTAATTACGTCAGTAAGAAAAAAAAATTGGGCCTAGTAAATGCTAGAGTCCATTGCAACCAATGTGTTGAAAACTTTGTGGCAATAATAAATCTCCGTAGACTCTGGTTGAGCCCGTAGATAGTCCCAACACAGAACCGCTCTCTGGTTTTTTTCTGATCAGGGACTGGAAAAAAAAAGATATTCAAAAACATTTACAATGGGTTTTGTCTATCGACCAAGAAACGATCGACGCGAACAGACGTTACAACCATCCACCCTCTCTTCTGTTTTCCACGAATTTGCAATTACAAATACACTTCAATAAAACACACGCCTTGTGCCACATCCGCCTCGGGCATACATTCATCTCTCAGCGACATTGGATAGCGAAGCCAGGCAGGGGAAGGGTTCGGGGGGGGGGGACGGCAATAACACACAACACTGGTTCAACGCCTTCGCTAAGGAGAGTACAGACATTCAACTCACAACACGGTAACGGGATTTCACAATTGAAAAGGCGTAATCGACATGTATAACCGTGGGAAATATAAATTAAACTAGTACTTAGGATAGTTAAAACTTCTTCTCAGGAATTAATTGATAAAACATCGAAGAGAACAATATATACAAAAAATGCAATAATTACAATCTTCTTTTCTGTCAGTTACATTTTATCTCTCATTTTTCTTGTCAGTATCCATTATCTCTCTATCTGTCATCTTGTTAATAACAGATTATCTAGCTATCTGTCTGTTTAATCTTAAGCCTAAGTTAAAAAACTGACGGTGGGCTACGTTAAATCACTTGCGGACTTACGAATAAGAGTTAGTAATTCGTTATGTATTGAATTAGATTATTCTAAAGCAATAGAAAAGGTTAACCCTGGGTAGATTAAATCTGCCTAAAATCTTATACGCTACCACTCCATGTATAACTCTAAAACAATTATTTTCGCTCTTAACCATGCTTCAAAAATAATCTCCATACAGGAACTTAAATTCCCAACTGCCTAATCAACAGGAAGGAATAAAGATGCACGCATGCTTAGAAAATCCGAGCGGCATGACTGAATAGAGATTTAACATGTGATCAGTCGCTTAAAAACTAAAAAATGACGCCAGAAGTTATGGTCTCGCTTTCGCGGAACGTTCTAGTTTGAAACAGCGTAACTAGCACGTAATAAGAACGCAAGAGCTTCTGATCTCTCTCTCCCCCCCCCCGCCCCCCCGAATTAAACAGAAATCCACGTACGCTAACCGCAGAGATTCCATCCTGCGTTCTTAAGACAAACGAAGGTAAAGACGCAACGTATGAGCAGGCGCTGGGCGTTCGTCAGTGGTGACATTTGTCCACGAGTCAAAGCTGTCTCCCGTTTAAAATGGAACGGAGAAAATACCACTGAAGTTTTTCTCGACATTAAAGGAGACCCGGGACGTATTTTGGTTTTCCTGGGGAACCGATCACAAAAGGATGTGTTTTGAATCACATACCGCCATGCGCGTGCAAGGAGATGTGGGCATGAAGAAGGTCTGCAAGTGACAGAACATAGGATGAACAGAAATATCGCTGTTAGAGACAACGTTATATTATTTTTTTTTTTTTTACAGAAAAACAAGTGGATCGGAGAATTTTGATGGACAGAAGATAGATAGGGACCAAAATGACGAAAAAACCATGACCGACGACTGAGCAAAACTAAGAGGCAGACAATTTCCACCACCCGTCACATACCATATAATTTAAAATAAGGAAAATGTTTAACGCTTGTCTTTAACTTTTTTTTTAAAAAAAATAGCAGTTACAGTTGCAACATGTTATAAGATTTAAAACATAAAAAAGAAGAAGCAAGCATTTATTTTTGTATATAAAGGTCAACAGACGAGGATGTCTATACATTGCCGCAGACAAAAATTAAGTTTCAATTTTTATTTCCACATGTCAAAGAAAACGGATGGAAGAAGTCAATCTCTAGAAGTGACGACCATAAATAGCATCAGGCAAAAAACAGCATTCCTATAAAATTAAGAGTATTTTACGAGAAACGGTTCTTTGTCAATGAAAGTCAGCAAAAGGGATTATTCATCAGTGTTATATAGAACCAATCACTGACGTATAGGAAGTGAGCTTATGGTACCGTTAGTAAAGCAAGTAGATGAAAGCCCACTACAAGAGGCCACAGAGATGTGGTTTTACAGAAGAATGTTAAAAAAAACCATGGGACAGTTAACAAAAAATATGAGGAAGTTCCTGAACAGATGCCAATTGCGCAAAGGAAACTTATATTCACGAGTTTAGAAAGAAAGAAACCGCTTTTTTGGGGCTTGGCTATGAGAAGAAGGGAAAGGCTAAAAAAAACTGGAAAATATCGTTAAACAACAGGTAAGATTGAAGGAAAAAAAACAAAGATAGGGGAATAACAAAAAAGAGCGCAATATTACTGGACAGTGTGACATCGAGGGCATGGAAGGGAGGTCAATAACAGAACAGAAATTGATAAATCGTAACTGGAGACAGAAAGTTATGGAGGAGACATGATCTTCCTTACGCCATTATGCATGGTAGAACTTTGAAGACATAAGGGAATTAAGTACGTGGGGCGCTTCAAGAAAGTAATGCAACCATTCATCGTATTTCTCAGGAGCTGTTTATTCAAAAAGCATGAAATTTTATATACAATATACATGGATATGTCATGTAAAACCATCCGGGGTTATTAAACATTAATCCCCGTCAACTTGTACGGCTTTATGCCAGCGCGAAAACAAATGCATGTATTCCTAGCCAGTACCCAGCAATTTTGTTTGATCATGTAGCCATTTCTTCGCTGCATGAATCACTCCTTCATCATCATCATCTTCAAACCTTGTCCCACGGAGTGCATCTTTAAGTGGACCAAATAGATGAAAATCAGAGGGTGCCAAATCGGGACTATAGGGTGGATGGGGTAGTACAGTCCAACCCAATTTGTGATTGCTTCCCGTGTTTGCTGCAGACTTGTGTGAGGTCGTGCGCGCATTGTCGTGAAGGAGAAGCAGGTCTGCTGGATTCTTGTGCGGCACGAACTCTGCGAAAACGTTGATTGAGTTTTTTTTCAAATGTCTTAATGGTAAGCTTGCGAATTGATTGTCTCTCCTCCTTTGGCATAAAGCCGTAGTCCACAAGGAATCACTACCTTCAACAATGTCCCAAAATGACAGTGATCCATGGACCTTTTCAGCTAAAGGAATTGTCTTGAATTTTCTTTCTTTCGTGGTGATTTGCGGATGATGTGCCACTCCAATGACTGTCTTTTTGTCTCAGGTTCAAACGATGATGTGCCCAGGTTTCGTCACCTGTTAACGATCTTAGCGAAAAATGTTATCTCCATCAGCATTGAAACGCTCCAACCAATTCAGAAGAAATTGCTTTCCTTTGCAATCGGTGGTCATTTGTGAGACTTCGAGGAACCCATCTTGCGCAAACCTTAGAAAATTCCGAGAGTTTTTATATAACTGCAATTTGCACTACCAATGCCCTGACATGACAGCTGTAAGGCCAAATTGTTGAGTAGTGATTCGCCTATCAGTTAAGAATAATGCCCTCAGCGCATTTCAAACATTTATGCGTTGGATGGCTGTGGCAGGACGTCCACAGCGCGGCCGATCAAGCAGCTCCGTATCTCCACTTCCTGATTTTTCTTTGATTCTCTGAACTTAGCGACTTGACTGTACTCCTGTCGACTGCTAAACTTATTTATACACATTCACATTGACGCTTGTGAATGTTCACAATTGTTTTCCTTCTCTGCACGAGAAATTCTATCACAATTCGCTGCTAATAACGCAAGTTGCTAACACGCATTCAATTTCAACGGTTTAGACAGCCGTATTATTTGGCCGGTTGCGCGGTGCAATTTGGGTGCAACACAATTGGGCACTTGCCATAATTTGTATGAAGTGTGCAAAAAATTTCAATGCATGCATCTATCTTCATTATTAGCTGAGAAAAACGATGTGGTGCATTACTTTATGAACGCCCTTTACGTACATATAAATTTGTATTAAAAGGTTTGTGAAGTAAAAGTGCTTGCTTATTTATACTCCTGAATTTTGCTGGTTGAATATTTTTGTTTGTAAATGTCGAACTGAAATCGCCTAGTGTAGTTTCCGTGAGGCTCACATTAATGAGACCAGAAGAATAGAAGCGTGACCTCAGCAGACATTCTCTTATTAGAGAATTGTCTGTGTCCCTTAATCTTACATTACTCTTATTAGAGAATTGTTATGTTGTCCCTAAATCTTACATTTATACCTTGTATGTTTTCACACCAAACTTGCTATCATTGTCATGACTCCAGATATGCACCTCCATGCATATTTACAAGTGTCAATGTAATTGATGATGATGTTTTTTTTTTTTTACAAATTCGTAGTTGATATTAATTATTACAAAGAAGTGCACACGAGTGAATAAGTAATATTCTAATTTACATTTAATTAGTTGGGGGCGTTGATCGAGCTAATATTATTATATGTCCACAAAAGGCGACGGAAAGATAAAAAGCTAACGTGCTCAGAACTCATTTAGCATTGTTCTCGATATCTTAAATTATCCTCTGTAGAAACTCCCTCGAGTAGTATGAAGCATCATCACCCTTTCTATCTAGCATCTTCTGCCATTGGAGTATTCTTGTGCTGGAAAAGGTAGACACCTTTGAAGATTAACCATCGTATTGAATTAGTTACTCTAGGTTTTGTGTCACTGTTGGACCCACTAACTGCAGAGCTATGTTGAAGGCAACCCGTGACACCAAGGACAAGATTTTAAAAACGTATACCGTTACATATTATAAAACATTATGTGAAAAGCAGCATTTGTTACTGAATTAGTAAATTTCAGTTCACTGACTTTTTTTCACTTCTCCTTAGCCATTTTGGACCGCGTTGCCCCATAGCTCCGTGTGAAGAATGCTTCCAGATTAAATGACCATAGGAGAATTAGTGCTATCACTCCCGTGGCATTGTAAGCAGTAAGCCCAAAACACAATTATCTGCCCGCATATCTTGGCGGATTACGTTGCTCGTGTCGAAATAAGCGACTAATGTGAGGTTGCTGAAACTGAGCTGGGTAAACCCGACCACGTTAAAACAAACTGTTAAAAATATCAGCTCTGCTAGAGCACATCAGTTGCTTTAAATGCTGGCTTTATTCACGAGTGGCTACAACAGTCATTGACACATGGCTCATAGGCAACGAAAGGGAAGAAAGGAAGACATCGCTTAAATCTAACTCGTTTCTGTAGTCATCCAGCTATGACATGGCGATAAAGGGAAGAAAGGAAGACATCTTAATCTAAACTTTCGGTTTCTGTAGTCTGCTATGACATGGCGAAAAAGATTTTTATCGTCAACAATGTAAGAGTGCACCGACCCGTTTATTATTAGCCTAGCATGTACTTTTGGAGGTATTATTTTCATATTTGGGTACGGTCTTTCATAGGCAGCTTATTCTGTTACTGTTTTGCTGGGCTTGAGCTGCATGCCGGCTGTTTTTCTCATGTTGACTCTGACAGGAATACAATGGTGCATGGCACAAAAAAAACTCAGTTTCTCCAGGTAGAGTAATTTAATTGGTAACCCAGTGAGCTCCGATTGACAGATCTTGGAATGTGGTTAGAGTGCTGGGGCTTATGTCCAGTGAAGCTCCGATGACTGATGAGTGTGGTTAGAGGTGCTGGGCTTTATGTCCCAGTGGAGATGCTCCGATTGACAGAGTGGTTAGAGTGTCGTGGTCTCTCGGGGCATATGGTGCCTTGTTCGATTCACGGTATCATTCATGCTCCCGTCTACACACCTGTTAAATAGGTACATGTCTTTGCTCTTGAGTTAGGGAAGAAAAAGCAGCGAGGCCTTCGGGAATCTCCACTATTTATCAGGTTAGTCTCCCTTAGCCCCTTGACTGTCCCCAGTCTGCCTACAGGACAGCTAGTGGTTTGAAATCAGAGCTTCTTCTCCTTGATGAGATGTCACTCAATGGAAACAAAAACTTTCCCTTATCTCCTAGACTGAGGTATCATCATGATACATTAAAAAATCTTATCCCTTTTAGTGGAGTTATCCCACTCAAGAAAACTACTGCCATTTTCCTTTTTCTTCTAGCACTGGACCCCGGTATCAATCTCTAAGTAATATATTAAAACGCCTTGTTCTTCTCACTGAGTCATCCCCGGTACTCGAACTCAACTATCTTAAAATTCTTACTTTCTCCCGCGATGTGGACGGTAGTCACTCAATGAATAACTAATTAGTAAGTTTGTGTTTCGGTTTCTTATAGACTCTGCTCGAGCATAATCCTAACTCAAGGACAACACTGCACTTACAAATCTATGCCTAGCGACTTCTAGTATTGAAACGACTCCGCGCAACAATCAACGAATCTTCACTACAACATCTATTCGTACTCTCACTTTGATGTGAATTTTTTGGTACCACTTCATGAACAATACAGAAATATCTTCCCTTCTTCTAGAAATACTGAGGATGCACTACTCATAGACATATACAAAATCATTCCTCTCCACTAAGATCTGACGGTAAGCCTACTCTAGTTTAGCAATACAAATTCTGTTCTCCTTCTCTATTAGATGAGGGGTACTCATCTCGAGCGGAATTATCGAAATCTTCCCTTCAGTCTAGCCACGAGGTTGGGGTGCTTCACTGCTAGGAGAAGTATACAAATCATTCCCCTCTCCTAGCTGAGGTAACACTCAAGATGAGAATAAAAATCTTCCCTTTTTTAGATGACGGTGCCCATCAAGAAAATACAACACATCCTTCACCTCCTCCTGATAAGACATTTGTTTTTGTCTGGTTACCATTTCAATGAAGATACATCAGTCTCTTTCCCTGTCTCCTGTACGCATTGTTTGGACGCGTACTCTCAAATGAAATCCACACTCCTTCCCCTTCTTTCTAGTGACGCCCGTTACCACTCCATGACAACACAATTCTTCCCCTTCTCCGCCACTACGACTGAGGAGGCACTTAAGACACACTACATTCCGTGTATCTCTCAACTCTCTGCCATAGTTGATGGTACCACTCAATGAAACCACAATCTTCCTTCTCCTAGATGAGTGCACTCTCATAGCATAACAAAACATCCTTCCTTCTCCTGCTCGCGCATCACGCACTCTCGCGCCAAATACACGTCTTTCTTGTTCTTTCCTTTCTTGTTCCCACAATCAACATGAAATTACTCCACGTCTCTGCCACATAAGGCCTCTAATCTGCACGTCGGTTCTGCTCAACAAGGCTAGCAGGATAGAAATGATGAAACGCCACCGGTCCACTCTAGATAACGGTACTACTGCCTAATCGAAACACACAAAAACCAAGGACAACCGTCCATAAAACTAGATGAACAAAATGCAACCAGGAAGGATTGGTAAGATAAAATACCAGAAAAACCAATCCTTATGATAGATTTAACGGCATAACATTTACCTTAACTGCTTTACAACATTTACTACTTCTCACCGTTTTACATAGACGGAGATTTACTACTACCTACTTTACAAGACTTACTATCTTACTTTACCTCCATGACATTACCGCAAGAATTACAAGCCTTTTACCCCCTTCTATTACCCTAGACTGAAAGGTACTAACGCACTTTACTCCACCCTCCGCTCCTTAAATCATGAAAAGAGAACTTTTTCATTATTTCCTTCCGTGTTTCACGCCGTTGTCCGTTCTCCTAGATTCCGTGGGCAAAATCCACAAACTAACAAATCATCTTTCTCCTGTAAGTCACGCAAGACAGATGACAATATATCAATTTCCTTTACAGTCTAGATCATGATTCACTTTAGAAGCACCTAGAATTCCATCTCTCCTAGATGAGGGTGATATGTCAAAAAATACAAATCTTTCCCTTCTTTGTTAGATGAGGTGCCACTCAAGAAATTACACATATCCCTTCTCCTTTCAGCTGCCCACGACAAGGGGGCCGGATCCAACCTCCACAAACTTATCCTTTACTTGATGACGGTGCCATTAAATACAAAATTAAACATTCTTCCTTCTCTAGAGAGATCCCACTCAATGAAATACAAATCCTTCCTCTCTAGCTGAGATACTCCTCAATGAAATACAAATCTTCCCTTTCCTTGCATGAGGTGCCATCAAGAAAATACAAATCTTCCCTTCTCCTACATTGAGGTGCACCTCAGAAAAAACAAAAATTTACCTTTCCTGATGAGGGATGCCATCAAGTCCAAATACAAAATGTTCCTTCTCATGATGAGGCACTCTAATGAAAATACAAAGTCTTCCCTTTCCTAGACCTAGCGGTGGCCTAACTACGCCCAGCGGGCCAGATCGGACGCCAACCAGTTTTGGACCGGCCCGCCATTGTTTTGGCCGTCCTACTCTTGTTGCTTCCGAAGCCACACTATCACAATTGAAATAAACCACCACAAATGTCATGTTTGAAATATATATACATGTCATTATTACAAATTCCAGAAACAAATTAAAAACAGTCCATTATTGTTTTCTTTTCCTCCCTACAGTCCATCGTCTAGCGCTCGAAGGACTGGTACATGTCTTGGCGAGATGTGCAGTAAATTAGTATGCGTTGCCTTTCTATACGCGCGGCGGCACCTTATCTATGTTAAAACTAAATATCAGAACGTTATTTTTTAAGGCCAATTTTATAGGACTGCCCTCGGGTGTTCCCTCTTACCTAATTCTGGCCCTCGGCCCAACCTTAGCTGGCCACCATGTCTAGACGCTGTGCCACTCATGAAATACAATTATTTCCCTTTTCCTAGATGACGGTCCTTATTGAAAACAAAATCGGCCCTACTTCGATGAGATGCCACTTCAAGGAAAATACAATCATCCCTCCTCTATCCACGATCCGATGAGGTTACACTCAACTGAAACCCCACAAACTTGTCCTTTCTTCTAGATTATTCCTCGACACTCACAGAAAATACATCATCTACCTTCTCCTTGCGATGGCAACAAGAATCAGACCCAACAGCACACAAAGCCCGATCTCCTTCTCTTGATAGCGCCCCACCCCCACCCCCAACAACACCAAGGAAAATCCAAATCTTCCTCTCTACATCCCAACCTTGATGCCTCATCACACGCACTAGACAATAAAAATTTTTTATTCCTTTTCCTAGATGAGGTGCCTCACGGGAAAATACAACTCTTTCCTTCTTATCTGATGTGTTGTCATCTAAAAACTACACGTTTTCTTCTTCTAGATGAGGTTGCCTCAAGAAAAATTTACAAATCTTCCTTCTCTTTGATGCACGCAAGAAAATTCCAAGTCGTCCTTCTGCTGAGGAGCATTCAAAAACATAAACTTTCCCTTCACTAGATTGAGTACTACTCATGAACTACACATCTCCTTCTCCTTGATGAGTAATGAGGGGAACAACAGAAGTGATTGCGTCATTAATAAGTAAAGCTGCCCATTGTAAACTTCCGGTGTTGTCTTGCGTTTCGACTGATGACGGTATCAAACGCATCTTTTTTTGGGGATTGCTAGCTGGCGGGAGGATTGTTGTAATTCGCTTGGTATAGCTAGGCCGGTGTGTCGTACGGAAGGTCCGGGGTTTTTCAAAATCCTTGGGTAAGCCACTCATGTCTGTTGTTTTTTCTGTTGTCTAGGTTCTACTTTTTAATTTCTACGAACGAGTGCCTGAAAAACATACCTTTATGTTTGTCTAAATATTTTCTTTATGTTTAAGGCCTCGGGGTTTCCCCCCCCTTATTTTTTTTTATGTGTTATTTATGTTTATATAATACCAGAAACCTACCCTCTGTTCTATACTAATGTTCTTAAGTCTTCTACTCTTTACTGGAACCAGTATCAAGGTCTTTGTATTGTTTGGACTGACATATATGTATAATTAGGGGAACCCACAGAAGTGATTGCGTCATTAATCGGCTAAAGCTGACCCATTGTAAACTTCCGGTTGTTGTCTTGCGTTTGCACTGATGACCGGTTCATCAAAGCAACTTTTTTTGGGGATGCCCTAGTGGCGGGAGGATAGATGTGATAGCGTTGTATAGCTAGCGGCTGTTGTCCATACGGAAGGTCCTGGGTTCGAGTCCTGGGTAAGCCACTCACGTCTGTTGTTTTTCTGTTGTCTAGTGTTCTACTTCTTTATTTCTTAGGAAAGCCTGAAAACATACCTTTATGTTTGTCTAATATTTATTTACTATCAAAACACTGCTTTGCTTACATAGCTGCCGTGTCTGTCTATGTGTACGTGAGTATAAGAGGAGAAACACAGAGTGATTGTTTAACATTAGGGACAGAAAGTAGACTGAGGTGAACAGTGTTAAATCTGTCAGACAACATTTAATCATAGAAATGTTTGATAATCATTTTTGGTGAAGGATAATTTGCTCCTGAAAGGACACCCATGGTCGCATCAGCTATATTTGGGCCATGGTCCATATCGAAATCGACAAAAAACCTGTATCCATGCCTTCATCTCCATCATCACCATTATCATCTGGGCCTATAGACCTTGTAAATAGGTAGATTACTATTTAGACTTAGGAGAATCGAAATAATCTCATCTGCGTTTTTAAAAGATTTTTTTGCAAGAAAGTTGATCATGGCCATTTTTCCCCCTACATAAAATTTGGAATTTAGCCGACGCAGTCAAAAATTACATATCTTGGTTTAGAAAAGCATGTTGCACCAGATGTTTAGACTTCATCATAGCTGATAGTCATCAGAGACTATCTGTATCATCCGTTTCATAATCTCAAATGATCAAGTGCAGAAGAATGACATTTTTTAGGTCAATACATCTTATTCTTTCATTCCATCGTGTCAGTATAACATGTTAGATAGGTACTGGCGATAGTGATTTATGCAGGTAAATAGCAGTTAGTCCTCGTACGTGTGTATACTTAACACGCTGTCTTAATTATGGGTATGTTATCTTGTAGTATCTTAGCTTTCTTTTAAAAACTTTGCTTTTGGCAGTAAGCATGTAAAGTCCTGGAATATTAATAACTGTATAACATATGTATGGGGTATCCCCCCTCGCATGAGTGTTATCAATAATAAAGTTGTCTGCATCGTGTAGCAAAGAGGTGCTTCGGTTAGGTAATGGTATATGCATATACATGATCTATATATATACTATGTCATATGTGCTATTGTGATATGTTATGGCAAAAGTAAACCACAGGAAAATCGGCGAGTGTCTGAATATGAAATGAGGGCTATGGATATCGTTTGGCTCCATATATTGATGCGTTGATATTATATACCCGTCCACCTATATATATACTATGCCATCACCGGTGTCATATACCTTGGTCCGAGGTATGGCGGCTTGCGTACCCTGATAACTACTCCAAGCGCTATGCCAGCTGGGAGTTTTACTCCTGGAAAGTTGTCTACCAAGCTGGGAACAGGTTTGCGCGGGCCAGGGGGTTCAGACGAAGCAGAAGACACCATGGTCCTCCAGGTTGGGGGTTTTAGGCATAGGGCTGGACACCCATGTCTTGTAAAAAAAATTGAAGTTACGGAACACAACGAATAAAAAACTTTGTGCGGGGACGGACATCGGAGTTAAGGCTGTTATGACTGTCAGTGGTGAAAGCCGAAAGAATCCACTGACATGAGAGCAGACGTCCTGACCGCAAAACACGATACAAGAATTGAGAAGTTTGGAATGTCAGGACAATGAATGAGACGGGTGGTAAACTAAAACAGGTCACGGCAGAAATGAGAAACTCTATAGGATACACATTTTAGGGATAAGCAAGAGCAGATGGACAGGGGCAGGAAAGTTAACAAAACAGCAACAGGAGGAAACCTGGAGTACTTTACTCTGGAAGAGAGGATCTGACAGCACAATGAAGGTTTGTTAGCCATTATTCTACAGAAAGGAATAGTAAGGACATTACTGGAATGGAAAAACCCATCAACAACCAGACTGATAACGATTACAGATTGAGAGTTAGATTCACCAAGACTACAATAATACAATGCTACGCACCAACGAAATGATGACAGCGATGAAAGGATAGAGGTCAAGGATGATATTCTTATCAACAGAATGCAGAAAGAAATGGAAGGAAAGACCACAGCCTAGATATGATCTTATTATAGTAATGGAGACCTCACATGCGAAAGTTGGTACACACCAATACATATAATGAAAGAGTAATGGGGAAATGCTGTGCAGTGGAACAGCACAACAAAAAAATAGGGGGATAAATTAAATAAGTTTCTGTAGTATTTATTAACAACGCTGGTCATTGGAGGAAAGGAACACACACTTTTCCCACCATAAAGAAAATTCACAAATTAACATGGGAATCACCAAATGGTCGGGACAGAAACCAGATAGACCACATCATATTAACGGTAGATGGAGACATGCATGTATCAAGATGTGAAGGAAAGAAGAGGTGCAGATGTGGGAAGTGATCACCATTTATGTAGTAGCAAAACTGAAAGTGAAACTAAGAAGGGCTGGACCAACTGTAACTACACAGAAAGCTTTTGCGGCTGACATTAAAGAAACGATATCAATTTGCCAAAAGTCAGGAAAAGACATTGACTGATGATATAGACCAGAAATTCAACACCATTTCAACAATATATAAGGAAAGCAGCAAATCATGCTTGGGATTCCAGGAAAGGAAGAAGCAAGACTGGATAACACCAGAAACATTAAACACCATAACAATGAGAAAGGAAATGAAAAGAAAGAAAACAGAAGCGAAGTCCCCCAGGTTAAAGCAACTATATAGCGAACAGTACAGTCAGCTGGACAAGGAAGTTAAACGCCAACCCGAGCCAACAAAAGGAATTTCCTAGACGATCTTGCAAGACAGGCAGAAGAGGCAGCACTGAGAAATGAACAAAGCACAGTATACAAAATAACTAAATTCATCAGCGGAAAACGAGGTGCAAACAATATTACATTAGTAAGAGATAAGCAAGGAAATCTCATCACGACAGCAGAGGGACAGGAAACAAGATGGGCAGAGCACTTCAGAGAAACTCTGAACAAGGAAATACCAGAGACACAATTGAATGTTCCTGAGGCTGAAAACGATCTAGATGTAAATACAGACATTCCACGAAAAGAAGAAATCATCACAGCAATCAAAGGGTTAAAGAACGGTAAAGCTCGGGGCCATGATAACTTAAATGCAGAGCTATTTAAGACAGACGCTGTGCTAGCAGCAGAACTATTAGAACCAGTTTTTGCACAAGTCTGGAAAACAGGGACAACACCATCAGAGTGGAACAAAGGAATAATTGTCAAATTGCCCAAGAAGGGAGATCTTGCAGACTGCAATAATTGGAGAGGACTTACTCTTCTCTCAGTTCCCAGCAAAATACTCGGCAGGATAATTATACAGAGAATTTTCAAAGGCAGTAGACTACAAACTGAGGAAAGAACAAGCAGGATTTAGAAAGAACAGAAGATGTGTAGACCATATATTCACTCTCAGGAACATTATAGAGCAGTGCTCAGAATGGCAAAGACAGCTGTACATTAATTTCGTTGATTTTGAAAAGGCTTTTGACAGCATACATAGGAACAGTTTATGGAAAATACTGAGGGCTTATGGAATTCCAAGCTGCATAGTGTCAATCATAAAAAGCCTCTATGCCAACTTTACGTGTAGTGTTGGGCAGAGCAACCTAACCTTTGAGGTGGAGACAGGAGTACGACAGGGATGGCCCTTAGCAACCACTTATTTTTTAACAGTCATAGACTGGGTGATGCGCCAGACAACAGAGGGCAGTACCCAGAGGAATAAGATGGACTTACAATTTTAGCCAGACAGTTTGGAAGTAGATCCTGGAATAATGCATATGAACTTGGCACTACTAGCATCCATTCACATCAACGAACATCCAGGAAAAAATGGATAGACTTAATAAGACTTTTTATAGCCAGCAGGTGGGCTTGAACATCAATTTAAAGAAATAAGTGGGTCATGACGCTCCATGTGTGAAACCCTGAGACCCATATAATATAGGAATCAGCAATGGTACA
>JAMPIV010017081.1:0-47713 GCA_024509875.1 Oreohelix idahoensis
ATAAGGGTTAAAATCACGTGATGTTTTCCTACGTGGCATAAACTGGTTTCATCAGCTTACGCAGTCTTAACTTAAAACAGGTTCCTAGCTACCGAGGTCATTGGTCAACAATGACGTCGGTATTCTAAAAAATAGCGAGAAAAATACTGAATACTAGGGAACAACGAATTTCCTGCCAATGCCACTACCCCGGGAACTTTGCGATCATGCATTGAGGATAAGAAAAAACGATGTCAAGAAAATAATAAAAAAAATGAAGAGAAGATTGGGCAAGTTGTCACACAAGCCCCTCCTCAAGTTTGACGTTCCGTCCAACTCCTCTTGTCCTGTCTTCCTCTTCTTTTCCAGTTTCTCATATCTCCTCGGTTGCGTCCGGATGTCTGCTCAAAAAATCTGCCCCTACGTTGTTCTTCCCAGGTATGTATTCTATGTGAAAGGAATATGGCTGCAACAGGAGTGACCATCTCATAAGCCGGGCATTAAGGTTCTTCGACGCTGCAAGAAATATCAACGGTTGGTGATCACACTGCACCGTGAACTTTTTCCCGTATAAATATGGTTGAAACTCTGCACAGCCCATATTAGCGACAGACATTCTCGTTCGATGGTAGAGTAGTTCTGTTCAGCAGGGTTCAATTTCCTACTAGCATATGCAATGGGGAATAGAGTTGCAGAAGGTCTATCACTAGGCTGCAGGAGAGTGGCTCCTATCCCTATATTGCTAGCATCTGTTCGCAGCGTAAAGTTCAGAGTTAAGTCAGGCAGTCGCAGAATTGGCCTAGCTGTGAGTTTCTCCTTCAGCAGCGTGTAGGCATTTTCGCACTCCGCTGTCCAGGTTACTTTGTCCGGGTTCCCATTCTTGGTTAATGCGGTCAATGGCGCACTCAGGGTATTAAAATCTTTAATATATCTCTGGTAGAAGCCACATAGAGACACAAATGACCTTACATCCTTTTTAGTCTGGGGTCGTGGCAATAAGTATGTCGTCCATGAAATTACTTATCCCAGGGTGGTTCAGGGGTTCCAGTAGCTTCCTCATCATACGAGTAAAGACGCTTGGGGCGTTGCTTAGCCCAAATGGCAATACATTAAACTCGTAATGGCCTTCAGAAGTACTAAATGCTAACATATGTCGAATTTCCTCTTTTACCGGGATCTGGTAGTACCCTTTGCTAAGGTCTATCTTCGAAAAGTATCGTGCTCTACTCAGCTTGGTGAAAAGCTGATTCTGATCCGGTAAGGGCTCCGCTTGAAATTCCGTTACAGCGTTGAGCCTTCGGTAGTCTATGCAGAGGCGATGTTCTCCTGTGGATTTTCTAAGCAACACTACACTCGCACTATAAGGCGACTCTGATTTTGAGATAATATTTTCCTTAAGCAGGTACTCGATTTCCTCACTCAGTGCCTTTGCTTTAGCATAAGGAACAGGATAGTTCTTAACTCGTACCGGGGCGAGGTCTGTTAGCTTCATATCAAATTCTATCAGGTTGGTCATGCCAGGTTTATCCGTGAGTGTACTGGGGTGTTTTCTCAACAACTGTTGAACCCGTGCCTGCTGATCCTCCGTTAAAGTTGAACTAATCTGAACATCTTGATGAGTTTCGCACTGACGAAGAGGGTATTCACAGGAGGTCAGGGGTTCTGCCTCAGTTTCCGTCGCAATAGCCAGTGTCAGGAAATGTGCTGGTTCTGCACCTGGTCTTTCATAATATCGCTTCAGCAGGTTTATGTGGTAAATTTTCTGCTTCCCCTTTATGGCAATCTTGTAATTGGTGCGCGACATTTTCTCAACAATTTTATATGGACCTCTCCACCCGATTTGCAATTTATTATTGCTACTGGGCAGGAGTAATAATACCTGTTCTCCTACTTCTAGCTCCCTATCCTTCGCAGTGCGGTTGTAGTAACGCGCATGTTTACGACGGGCACGGCGTACATTTTCCTTTGCCAGTTCCCATCCTGTTTTAAGGCGTTGGGTCAACTCCTTCACGTATTGGGATGCAGAGGTGACCGTCTCATCAGCTTTATCATCTGTCCAAGTACGTAACAGTGCCTCTAAAGGTCCTTTTATAGGTCTACCAAACAGCAATGTGGCAGGAGGCATCCCAGTAGAATTGTGGGGTACTTCGCGGTAAGCAAATAGTGCTGCGGGTAAGTATTGATCCCAGCTCTCTGGTTTTTCCTGCGCAAGTTTCCGAAGGATGGAAATAAGGGTCCCGTTAAACCGCTCCACCTGGCCATTTGCCTGGGGGTGGTAGGGAGAGGTGTGGATATGTCGGGCCTGAAATATCCTAAACACTTCCTCGGTGAGTTTTCCTCGGAATTGGGAACCATTATCTGTCAGGATCTGTGACGGAAACCCTAGCCGAGTAAATATGGTGAGCAGAGCCTCAGCAACATGCTTAGAATCACAGGCGGGCATAGCAATTGCCTCTGCCCACATGGAGCAACAATCCACTAACGTGAGTATATAACTGTTTCTCTTTTTGCTACGAGTAAGTGGACCCACAATATCCACCGCTACTCGTTCGAAGGGTGTGCCCAAGATTGGCATTTCTCCCAGAGTGGCTGGGGCCGTCCAGTGTTTCGGCGCTGTCCTCTGGCACTGTGGGCATGATTTCACATATCTCTGGATATCGGCGTTGATACCTGGCCAATAATAATGACATGAAATACGCTGAATCGTGGCACTTATGCCCATGTGGCCACTAAACGGAAGGGCATGGCCCATTTCTAGGACCTGGGCTCGGTATGCTGATGGAACCACAAGTTGCCCATGTTCCTGTCCTCCATTTCCTGCTTTCCGATGCAACAGCCCATTTTTCTTGTAGAAGTCTCCCTTTTGGAGAGGAGTGTGCGCTCTCGGTAGTTTTTTGTAGCAGGGTGCTAGAGATTGATCCTCCGTTTGTGCCTTTTTTAATTCCTCAGGAAGGATGTTGGGTGGGGATTCCAACTCCGTATTCCGTTTGGCCTGTCCTCTAGTGGTGACAGCCGCCACAACCAGAGGGTGAATGGGTTCTCCCAAGAACACATACCTACACCCTAAGATCAAGGGATAAATAGGGTCGTCCAAGATCGCTGCACGGATTTCCCCAGTCACATATTTTGATTTGACCTTAATCTTGGCTATGGCCAAACGCATAGGTGCTGCACTTTTAGTAGGTCCTTGTATTTCTATAGTGTCTTCTGTCATCTGGTCAGGCTTGACTAGGGATGCACAGACAACTGCGTCGAATGCAAGGCCTGTATCATAAAGGCAGGTCACCTCTTGGTCATTTACGAGGACTGTCTCAACGACCGGGGGATGTCGGGGTTTGTCCAGAGGTTCTTCCGGTCCATTTCCCCTTGCGGCACTTTTACGTAAGCAGGCAGCATGATGAGGTGGGTTTTTCCGGTTGCACTCCTGCGTATTGTGGGTGATGGTTCTACAGTGCTTACACCATTTTTCCCCTTGCCTCTGCTGCTGGAAATTAGATCTCTGAGTAGTCTTGTAGTCTGGCTTGTCATGCTTTTTGCAGTTAGTATACGGTGGTTTCACTTGGGGGTCCATGTGTGACTGAGCTGTCTGTCTAGGTACGTAATCTGGTTGTTTCCGTCTGGGTGGTGGATTCTCTGATAGTGCTGCCTGATATCGTTCCGCTAACTGGACTATGGATTCTAAAGTGCTGGCCCCATTCTCTGTCAGGAATCTTCTCATGTCGGAAGTCATGGTGTCCTTCAGTTGTTCGATCATGACCATTTCCTTCAGGCCTTCCCAATCATGAGTAAAATTCCCTAGGGCACCCCACTTCTCCACGTAGGAATCCAGTCTCGCAGCAAACTGAGCAAAGTTCTCTCCGACTTCCCTCCTAGAGTTACGGAACCTCTTCCTATAGGCGTCAGCATGTAGCTCATAACGAACCAATAGTGCCTTTTTCAAAGAGTCGTAGTCATCCTGTAAACCTGGAGGAAGCTTGCTATACACGTCATAAGCAGTTCCTCTAAGCCCTTGCGACAGTTTCAGGTTCCATTTGCTCTTCTCCAAACCAAACGTGGTGGCAAACTTCTCAAATTTGTCGAGATACCTATCGATCGAGTCGGCTTGTTCCGAGAAAGCTTCAAATGGAAACGTCAAAGGTCCCAAAGTTGACATGAGTGAGGATGGCAAAGGTCCGGTGCCCCCTGCGTGCAAGGAGGGCATATCATCTGACCGTGGCGATAGGTTGCCTGAGGAGGTAGATGCGGTCGCACCGGCTACTGGTTCAACTCTTTGAGCTTGTCCCTGCATCTCTAACTGCTTCATCTTCAATGCATGCTCGCGTTCATCTCTCTCGCTTCTTTCTCTAGCGTCTACAGCTTTTATCCTCTCATCTATTTCTGCTAACTTTATTCGCTCTTCTCTTTCAGCTTTCGCTGTTTCTCGAGCGTAATACTTATCAGTCTCGACACTGACATAATTTGCAAGGTCCACCCCACTATAACCTAGATCTCGACCGGCCTCCCCTAGTGCTGCCTTAAGCTTAACTATTTCAGCCATCTTTTGCAGTTAAAGTCCACACTGAGTAAGCTAGTGCTACCTTCCAATAGTATTTCTAGCAACAAGTAAATACTAATTATTTATCCGACTGCTGTAGAATGAAATTACTACAGTTATGGAGACTTAAGGTCTGTAATTCAATGAAATACAAAATCAAGAACTAACTTAATTAAACACAACATATATAAAGGGATTCACCAATCAATGCCTGAATTTCTAGAAAAAATGTTTTCTGTCTTTCTAGAGCTCACTGTGTGAAAATACATGTGTTAAAATGGTATACTGTAATGACTGAATGGATGATACTATCCCAGAGGTATGATAAAATACATAAGTTCAAATCCCGGACCGAGACACCAGTGTCACGTAGCGTTTAAAGGATAAGAGAATTATTTAGAGGAAATAATAGATCTGATGTGGAAGATTTGGCTCAAGGAATCCCTGCTGGGTTTTCCCACTTCCGAAGGGTGACGAAGAGGGTAAATTCTCCTAACTCGACAGGTCTGGAAAAGATTGTAAGGAGATATTTGGTCTCTCGCTACCGTCGTCCCCTTCTCAGTTATCTATTATTATTATTCTTTAAATTATATTATATTTTACGAGCCCCCCCTCCCTTATAAAGGAAGATAAACATAGACAATATTCAACATCTAATGGAAGGAACAAAGCGTGGGGTACAGTATATACACCCAATTGGTTTATTGCAATAAAGTGAATAGATGGTGAATGATAGTATTGTCGATGGAATTAGTGTCTGCTGTATGTATTATGTGTCTCACACTTCACGTGTTTTTCATCATGGATGACTAAACTTTGTGGCATTGATTAGGTGAGTTTCCTTTGTCGTGGACTTAGCTTTTCAGCCCCCGGCTGATAGTGAAGTGAGGTTAGTTCTCCGGTCTCCTGACGTTGCCCCGGTAGGTCTTGAATGGTTCGGATTTGCCTTCTCTGTGCTCGACTCCGTATTCTGCGCTGAGATTGGACTGTCGTGCAAGGCTCCACCATAGACTACTCAAAGATGGACGCTAACCCGCAATTAGACACGTGGCTTCAGTGCTTTTAATGCGAGAATTCGCCGATAATTGGGTTAGACCTAGCTGTCTCAAGGGTTCCGGGCAAGTGAAGATTGCCCGTGGTTGGCGCACTTTTAGCGGGACATTTCCGCTTGGACACGTGATCCATAGCGTGCATCATGTGACATTAGCCTCGTTTTAGACGCTCCAATCAATAAGGTTAAAAGTCACGTGATGTTTTCCTAAGTGGCCTAAACTGGTTTTATCAGCTTAAGCAGTCTTAAATTAAAACAGGTTCCTAGCTACCGAGGTCATTGGTCAACAATGACGTCGTATCTAAAAATAGCGAGGAGAAATACTGAATGCTAGGAGAATTTCCGCCAGTGACAATTCCCGGGACTTTGCGATCATGCATTGAGGATGAGAAAAAAACGATGTCCGTAAATAATAAAAAAAATGAAGAGAAGATTGGGCAAGTTGTCACAGGCACAAGTGTAGGTTACACTTCTCACAGACAGTTCTGGAGTCCCCTTGCATCCAGGAAGTTTGCATCTCCCTTTGTTGGTGACGGAATTGGGGCTGTGGCCAACATTGTCAGTTCTGACATGAAAAGGAGGTACATTTGCTGTTTGCCCTCTCTTCTTTTTAGCCACCAGCTGTGTCTCAGTGCTTCCTGATGGCCTTCCCCTTTTATTATTTTCACTTTTTCCTGCTTTTAGGAGACACAAAGCAATCTGCAACTTGAAATCAACTAATGGTAGTCTGTCCTTTTTTTCCATACCATCCTTACACACATCTGAACAATAAGTTAGCCAAGCTTGCACCACAGAAACATCCAGGAAATGAAACAATATTCTGTGGTACCATTTCTTGGATCTAATAGGTATACGATAGAGTGCCAGCAAGGAGTCCAGCAAATCTACCCCTCCCATGAACATGTTATATTCTTTCACAGCTGCAGGGCAAGAAATGTGTATTTCTTTCTTGGCTTTTCTGTCCCATCTTCTGACTACACATTCTGGTTCAACTGCTGCATAGGTGCTTAGCAGTGTGACTGCTTTATTGTCATACCATTTGATAGCTTTCAATGTGGCTCCGTTTGTTGCTGCAGTACAAACAACAGATGACCCTCTTCCTTTCGTTTTCAGTTCCTTATCGGAACACAGATTACACCCTTTCAGCCGGTTTGCGCGGACAGTGCCAAGACATGCAATGCCTTGTTTCCAGAGGCATGCCTGCAATGCTGGCGAATTAAACCAGTTGTCAAAATATACTTTATGCCACACATTTTTAGGGATACGTTGAAGAAGTCTCAGCACGATATTAGCTGATGCTCCTAAATCAGGTTGGCCAGGACACACGTCAATTTTTCCAGTGTAAATTTCAAAATCATGAATCAAACCAGAAATGCTTGAACAAACGAAGACTTTATAGCCCCACTTTTTGGGTTTCTTTGGGTTGTACTGACGCAGAGATGATTGACCTTTGAATGGGATAACTTGCTCATCAATGCTCAGCCTTTCTGCTGGTTTGATTGAATTGAATTTCACTTTCAGAGCGTCAACTAAAGGTCTTAATTTGAACAGTTTGTCGCCTTCATTGTCTTGCTGCTTGTTGTTGTCATTGCAGTGAATGTTACTTTTGATTTCTTTAAACCTCTTGTTCGTCATAGTATCAGCAACAAGTCCATAGCGCGTTGTAGAGTCCCAGTACAATTTACAACTGGGCATTCTAACAATACTCATCATAAACGCAATTCCAAAAAACTGTTCCAGTTCTGGCTGGCTCAATCTGAGAGGCTTCATGATGTTTTTCTGGATGCTGTACTTGTTTGATTCAGTGACCATATGTGCCATTGTATCATCATCAATGAATCTGCGGAAGTATTCTATTGGTTCTGAGGTAACTGATACGTGTGCCGAATCACCAGAGAAGGGCGGAGCTTCAGAAGATACATCTGAGGCTTCACGGTGTCTCCATAGCATCCGACGACGATCAAAGGTTACATCTGTGTCCTCCAGCTCTGATGCAGATGATTCTGAAAAAAAAGAAAACAAAGATATTAATTATCTGGCAACATAAACAATCATTTATTGGTATACTGGTGTACATGTTATTATTCTGATAATAGTAATAATGATAAAAATTATTCTAATCCACATTATGGTATAAAGCGTTCCACAAGTAAGTCTCCGTCAGCCGATATTTAGTACCTGATGGACTAGGCTGAAACTGTACATAGGTTGTACACTGATGGACAAGGCTACAACTGCAGTCTGAAATAAAGTGGCCACATTAAAAAAAAAAAAACATCAATTAAATTCAACAAACCTGAATCGGTTGTGTCCGAGGAAGGGCCGGGTTGCCACGTGTTATCCAGGATGTCTTCAGCCTCACTGTCTGACAGCTCACTATCGCTAGAAGCCTCAGGTATTGGTCTATAGATTGTAGTCTTTTGGCTGTAAAACTTTTGAGGATCCATTGTGTTTGTAAAAAAAAATTAAAAAAAAATGACAACATATACATTTTGTAATTCAAAAGTTTTTCATCACAAAATTGTTTAATCTCATCTGATGATACATTATGTTTTGTGATTACTGGCAATTTTAGTGGTTATCATGTGTAGTTTAGTTCTAAAAGTCAAGTCTAGATGAAGTAAATATGTTTTATTCATTTACAATATTATTAGTAATTTATACTGGTAATTCTACTATTTACATTGACCTTTTTAGGATACATAAAATTGCAAATAACAACTTTTTTTTAAATGATGAAGTTTAATCAATTATAATGAGAATAAAATACTAATGTTGTTGATTACAGAGAAATACAACATTAAATATCATTTATTAGGTAAAAAGCAACTGTTGCCAATTGGCAACATGAAGTGGTTTTTATTCCTTAATCGACTTTTGTTGCCAAATGGCAACATACCTAAAATGTAAAATAAGAGTAACTTATTTTATTTATTTATAACTATTAAAGCATTTGTTACAAAGATAAGTGGTTTAAGTTACTCAACATATTTTTTTATACACCGTTTTCATAAGGAATTTTAAAAAATAATGTGAAGTAAACTCACCTCTCAATTCGATCTTGCAAACCAGCTACCATGCCTTGACAAAAGAGTGCGTGAAAAAAAAGTATTTCTCCGACAAATGAGTTACCCGGTAATTTAAAATTGGGAATGTTTCTAGAACACAATAAAACAAAAAAAATTATTAATTTGAACGCCGGATAGTGAAATAGATGACTTTAAACGGTATGTTGCCAAATGGCAACAAGGCCCAATAGAGGGTTAATAATTAAAATGAGATATCTCAGGAAGGTAGTTGAAGTAACAAGAAGAGATATGAATTAACAGTTACAGCCGAATTACTTTTAAGTAACAAGAAGAGACACAGTTCGCAACCAGTCGATATGTCATGACCTCAAACAGTACTACGATGGTTTGGCCACATCTGTAGAATGGGAGAACAGATCGACTACCACGACAAATATGAGAAACCAAGAGTCAGGGATCCAGACCTCCAGGACGACCCAGAGTTCGCTGGAAGAACAACATTAGACAATCTTTGAAGAACCGATGACTAGATTGGAACCAGGTTAGAAAGAAGACAGCTGATAAGATATTATGGAGCTCTCTGGCAGACCAGACCTCTACACCCCAAGGTAGAAGAGGAACGACTAAGTAAGTTAGTCAATAATTTAAAAGCCAAAGAAAATAGCTGTGCCCCGTGGGGCTCTCATGTGAGATAACGGAAGAAAAAGGGCCTCTGCTCCCTCAGGTATGTCATAAGAGGACACTAAAATGGAGCTGTACATAAAGCTGGCAACATCATCATGTAAAATATTGCTGCAGAATCTACCACTGCGACATAATCTCTCCCCTCTTCTCACTATCACTTCAACTCTTTCCACCTCTCCCAACATCTCGTCATTGTTCTAAACATTTCTGGTCACCTCTCAACATCTCTTGCCACCTCTCTAAAAATTTCTGGTCACCTCTCTCAATATCTCGTCACCTCTCTCAACATCTCTTGCCACCTCTATTAACAGCTCTTGGCACCTCTCTCAACATATCTTGCCACCTATCTCATCTCTAGCCAGCTGTCTCGACTGTATCAGTTAAGTAACATGACACTACATTAGTGACAGCTGGTGACTGAGTAAGAGAATAAAACTATGATTTACCTTTTGGTGAGATTCATTTTAAATATAAATACCTGTTATTACGCTGTAGGTAAGATACAGGAATTCAAATCTGGGAATATAGGCCGAGAGAATAAAACCCAAGGCCGTGAGAATACCGCCAACAAACACAACTTTTTGACTTGTAAACTGAACAGCCAGCACATTGGCTGCCAGACCTGTAGTGTAAATATGAGAACATTACGTGTAAATATTTTGTTTACACATGAAACTACAAGGGGATTGACATAAGTCTTGGGCCTGACCATGAAGGAGTCACAGGAGGAAGATGAAACTTGGCACATTTAAAGTTCATCATATTTGCACTGAATGTGTGAAGTACGCGTTTGTTTCGTTAATGGGTTTTCCCGCTACGGTGCACGGCGCAATGTACCCTATTGACCGGATCTCCAGCTCCAAAGATTTGACAAAACAATGGAAAAGAAGGAGGCCAGAGCTGTGATAAAATTTTGATGTTTCAGGGAAAAACACCCACAGAAATACACAGGGAGATGGAACCAGTGTTTCGTGATTCTTGTCCTTCATATACTTCGGTAAAATAAACTGGTGTCAACAGTTTAAGTGCGGCTGCTCAAATGTTGCTGATCTGCCAAGATCTGGTAGACCAGCCTCAGAGTGCAACGATGAAAATGCAACAAGAGTGAAGAAAATCATTGACCAGGATCGAAAAATGACAATTGTGGAGATAGCTAGTAGAGTAAAACTAAATGAAAGACCAGTTTATAGAATTTTACACAACAGACTGACCATGAGAAAAGTGTGCACACGCTGGGTTCCGCGACTGTTGACACGTGAACAGAAGCAAATGAGGGTAAATTGCTGTCAACAGTTGCTCAAAAAGTGTCAGTCAAAAAATGTTTTGGAGACCATGGTGACAGTAGATGAGACTTGGGTACACCATTATGACCCCGAATCCAAAATTGCCAGCATGCAATGGAAAACCCCGGGCTCCCCAACACCTGTCAAGCCGAGGGCGCAGAAATCTGCAGGAAAAGTGATGCTGACTGTTTTTTGGGACGGCAAAGGTGTCCTTTTGAAAGATTATCTGCCTCGTGGCAACACAGTTAATGGACAGTACTATGCAGATCTTCTCACAAAACTAAGAAAGGTTGTGACCTGGAAACGAGGGATAACGCGCACTCAAAATCTTCCTTTGCTTCAAGACAACGCGCCCTCTCACAAAGCACGACTTGTGCAGCTAGCAGCCAACGACTTGAATATTGAAATTCTTCCACACCCACCATATTCTCCAGATTTGGCTCCATCAGACTTTTTTCTATTCCCAAATCTTAAAAAACAGCTAAAAGGAAATCATTTTGACAGCGATGAAGAGGTTATACTGGCATGTGATGACTGGTTTAGTTTGAAAAATAGGGTGTTCTACTCCCAAGGTCTTTTCAAGGTCAAGCAGAGATGGCAGAAGTGTGTAAATTCAGACAGTGGCTATATTGAAAAGGAATAAACATTATTGTTGCGTGATAAATTCTCGCAACATTGTTTTATTACAATATCTATTTTATAACGCAAGGGCAACAACTGCTTGAAATTTATAGTCACTTTTCTCGGTAAGCATTTGTCTTCTCGCGTTGGTATTGAATGCAGTTAAGTTTTGAGCTGTGGTCTTTTTGCGCTGGACTGCGCATGACTGGTCTTGTTTTTTTTGGTCGATCGGTTTCCGCCCACCACTAGTGGAGTGAGCGATTTGAATGGCGAAAGGGATGCCTCGTTGAAGAGGGGATCTCCGCTATTTTTTGTTCTGTCAGGGATGTGTAGTCCTCTTAATGGATATTTCGTTTATTCGAGATAATACCTCTAGTGTTTCCCACATGTCGGGAGGCGTGATATTTCTGTGCATTTCCTGAAGGCAAGGTAAATTGACTTTTCATTAACTCTATCGATTTTGGGTCGTGAGCGATTTCGATTCATAGCCTGTCTTCGAAAGTCGTCGTCACGAGATGTTTTTCCAGCTCACATGTCGCTGTATTGTACTGCATCGGTTGATGCAGGTCCCAAGGACCATTACTTGCTACTTTGTTAAATGAACTAGGTTTGGAAAACCTTTATTATCTAGAGGATATTTTTGAGGACATTATTTATACTTCGGCAGACGTGTCTGTCTTGCTGAAGTCAGACTAAGGAGAGTGAACCGATCTCATACATCTGGTTATCTCCTGGCTGTTATAGAAAAGGATGGAGTTTTTCACCTGACTACATTTACAGCACTATGAAATATAACATGCATCTGACTCATCATTGTAATGCTGTCTACCGTCTATTGCTGTATTGAATGTTGCTGTGATAATGACTGTTTGATGTGTCTACATATTCGCGTAAACATTTTGTCACTGTGGCGTCCACAATAAATAATGAAGAAAAACGTCAACGGCTGTTTCAAGAATCATTGACTTTATACGTCGTGAGTTTACTGACGTCCTATGTGGATTGCCCTGTTATTTTTGTATGAACATTGTTTTGACTGAACACATCTGCACACTACACAAAACCAGACATGCGGATACCATCCATCATCATATGGCATCACGCATCATTTGGTGGCCATAAGCTGGTTTGATTCTGGTACCAGCAAACACGGGGTCCCTTACCCACTTCATTTTCAACAAGAATTCATCAGCATCCTTCAAGAAATTAACATTCTTCAATACAGTCAACATCTTCAAAATTTTCAAAGTACTCGGCGTTGCCCGGTAAAAGTCAAAATTTCAACTTTTTGACGGAAACAAGAATTTGACAGTACCCGGCGTTGTTACATGTTGCCGGATAACTCGGACTGCTGTTATCTTTTACGCAAGTCAAGCAAGTTGCTGCTGTCAAGGTTCCAGTGCTGTCGTTTTTGTGAAGGTCAAGTGCCGGTTGAAACGGGTTGTTTTCTGAAGAAGGCCAAGTACCGATTTCCATCAACTTACTTTTGGATTAGAAGGTCAAGTGCCGAAACAACTCAACACACAGTATTTCAGAAGCTCTTGTACCATCGTGTTAGCAGTGGAAGCAGTTCAGATGTGCCATCATCGCTGGAGCTTCGCTCTTTAGGACGTTGATTGACATCCGTTTTGTCTGCTGTTCGACGATTGGAAGCCTATAAGTTAAGTGGCCTGTTTGTATGTAAACTGTGCCCTTATACTTCTGCTGAGTCTTCTGTGTATCATCTCATTCTATATGTTATATGTCTATATGTTATTTGTATATTTATATATTTATATTTCAGCGGGTTCTCGGTTGGGTGGTGTCTCCGTTAGATTATGCCACGTCATAGAGGTCGTCTATTGTGAGCGTTTTCTGTAGGGTTTGCAAATTTCCGATACTGGAATTTGCTAAGCGACTTCTGTTGCTATTTATGTTAGCTGTGATGACATGTTTTAATATTGTTTTCGTTATTATTTCGCATTCTTTAGTTTTGTTTTGATTTGTTTGTATTTGTTAGCCTACTCTTGTCTATAATTTAGTTTCATACAACATTTTTGTTTATACACTGTGGTGTCATGTATTTTGTTTAATTATAGCGCAGATATCGTCACATTTTTTTGTGATATTTCATTAATTTCTGCTTTATTTTTAGTTGATTTCTGCGAACGTTTTTGTATTGTTGCTGATCTTTGTTATTGTTTACATTGTTATTGTTTACATTGTTTGCATTGTTTACATTTTCAATGTTTACATTCTGCATGTATTTACATAGTCATTGTTTACAGTTATAGTAATTAGTTAATGGGCTATGCTAATGCACTGTTACTACTACACTGATGATAAATGAATGATGAATAGTGTCGTGCACTATTGAATGAGAAGTGCACTTATGATCAAGAATTGAGTGCTGATATTTCATATACAAGTTCTTTGATTGGAGATTTGTTTCCCACAGAGACTGGGATAATATAATGTGATGTGAATATACAAGTGCTTAATTAAGACTTGTTACACTTAGGTTTGAAATAAATTAGTTAATTATTTCAGGTTTTGGACTCATATGTTAGACAACATGTCTACATTTGAGCACTTTATTGAGCAGGGTAAATTGCTTGGGAAGACTGGTGATAAGTTAGAAGAATTTGCAACTGCTCGATATGATAAAGCAATGGAAGCTGAACAAAAGAAACTGCATATGGAAGCTGAACAAAAGAAACTGCAGATGCAGGTGGATGAAAAAAGATTCCAAATGGAAATGGAAAAACAAAAAAGGGAATCAGAAGCTGAGGAGAGAAAACTCCAGCTACAGCTAGAGGCTGAAAATAAAAGACTTGAAAAAGAGGCTGAGAATAAAAGACTTGAAAAAGAGGCTGAAAATAAAAGACTTGAAAAAGAGGCTGAAAATAAAAGACTTGAAAAAGAAGCTGAAAATGAAAGACTTCAAAAAGAGGCTCAGGCTGAGGAAAGAAGATTACAGAGAGAGTCTGATGAGAGGAAAGAGAAAGCAAAAATGGAACATGAAGAAAAGGTCTTAGCTTTAGAGTTGGAAAAATTGAAATTGACAAGCATGAGTAATGGTAATGATTCAAACAAGGGTTCATCTTCTGGTAAGGCTAATAATGATACTTTTAAGATTAAGTTGCCAACTTTTAGTCCTTCCAGTGATGACATAATGTTCTATCTGGACAGATTTGAACAAGCATGTACAGCTCATAACATAGACAAAGCAAAATATGTTTATCAGTTATCAGGGATACTGACAGGTAAAGCTCTAAGTATATTAAATATGGTGGATGAACCTGACAAGAACAATTATGAGGTTGTCGGGGCCGCTTTGTTAAAGAAATATCAGCTTAACGAAGACGGCTATCGTCTACAATTTAAAAACATGTTACCTGAAAATGGAGTTGAATTCTCCGAGTTTATTGCAAGAATACGCATTACTTTCTCACGATGGGTTGAACTATCTAAGACGGAAAAAACTTATGAAGGACTTATGGACTTAATACTTAGAGACAAAGTCATGTCGTCTGTCAATGAGTCTTTCCTTGCTTTCCTTCATGAACGTAAACCTAAAACAATAAAAGAAATGGAAGATTTCTGTTGCCAATACGTAACTGCGCACCCACACATAACCATGGGTAACTCTAAGGTGAAAGAAGGTTTACCAGTTGCTTCGGCAGCTCCGTATGGCCAAAACTTTGCTCGTAGATTCCAACAAAATTTTGATAGAAAGAGTAGCGGTAATTTCTGTCAAAATCATGGAAATCAATTTCATGGTGATTCTTCTTCGAAGAACTGGAGACAACCTGATAGTGGTCGTTACTATCACCCTAATAATTATAGGCATTTCAAAAGAGGATATGGTAATAGAGGTTATTCCTGCCGAAGACCTCAAAACCAAACAAATAGATGTTCGCATCAATGTGAACATGATAGTAATCGTGGAAACTGGAATTCGAATCATGATAACAATTACAATAGAGACAATAATAACTGCAGAGATAATAATAACTCTGATAACTTCAGAGGTAATAATAGTCGGGGTAGATCTCAACACACAAAAAAGAGATATCAGCAGGCTAATGCTGTACAACAGGAAACTGAGGGAGCCTGTAATCATGTTGTTGATAGTAAAAACTTTGACGCTGTCACTGGTTCTGCTTTTGACTTTGAGAGAGCAAACAAATGCCCCCAATGCAGTACTTTATTCGAACCGGGTACCATAACTACTTTGAGTTGTGGTCACCCACTTCCCGCTCTTCCTGCTGCTGTTGCGCATGACGGGAGGGGTTCTTTAATTCTACATAAGGGTCTTGTTAATGATACTCCGGTCTCACTACTTTTCGATTCCGGATGCACCACTATTGGTGTTAGACAATCGCTTGTAGATCCATCTTGTGCTACAGGAAGGGTTATTAAATGTGTCACATTTGGCGGCACTCTAGAAAAATATCCTACTGCTGTAATTCGCATTGCCACTCCTTTCTTTACTGGAGATGTGCATGCTTGTCTCTTACCTAATCCTATTGCGGACCTTATTATTGGTCGTATTCACGGAGTTAGGGAGTGTACCCCACAGCAGATTGCTGCTTGGGAAGATAATAACATGCAAGCTACAAATGCAGTAGTTACAAGAGCACAAGCTCTACAAACACCCGAAACTTCACTGAATAGTGATAATGAAGTTGATAGCCAAGATAGTCACTTAGTAATCACTCGTGACTCTTTCATAAAATTGCAAGAAGAAGATCCTTCTTTAAAAAAATTCTTCGTTCTTGCGAAGAAAGGTGATCCGAATCAGGATACAAATAGAAAATCTTGGATTGCAATGAGAAACGGCGTACTTGTACGTATGGTACAAGATTCGACTACGTCGGCACATTCGCAAATTCTTGTTCCCAAGAGCATGAGAGTGCAAATATTGCAACATGCTCATGACTCGCAATGTGCTGGACATATGGGTTTTGCCCGTACGAAGTCGAGAGTCCTTGCGGCTTTCTTTTGGCCTTTTGTCAATAAGGACATTCGTATTTACTGCCGATCATGCAAGGTATGTCAGGAGGTCAAATCTAGAGGACCACGACATGCTGCGCCTATCCAGGCTGCTGACATTCCTATTCGGCCGTT
Source organism: Oreohelix idahoensis (assembly GCA_024509875.1). Classification (NCBI taxonomy): domain Eukaryota; kingdom Metazoa; phylum Mollusca; class Gastropoda; order Stylommatophora; family Oreohelicidae; genus Oreohelix; species Oreohelix idahoensis. The sequence continues at coordinate 16,294 of JAMPIV010017081.1, forward strand.
CCAGAAAATGGCCATAGATATTATTGGCCCTTTTAAGGTCAAGTCGGCCAGAGGACATCAGTTTATCCTTACATGTGTCGATATGTGCACACGTTGGCCAGAGGCTATTCCTCTTAAGAGCATATCTACTACAGATATCGCAGATGCTCTTTGGTTGATATTTTCTCGCTTGGGGTTCCCCAGAGAAATATTGTCAGACCATGGCACTCAACTCATATCTGACACTATGTCACAGGTAATGTCTACCTTACATATTGAACGATCTCTCAGTAGTATCTACCATCCTATGTCTAATGGGTTAGTTGAGCGTCTGAATAGAACGCTCAAGACTTTGCTTGGTAAGATAACTGAAGATCATCCTCAAGATTGGGACAGGGTTTTACCCGCGGCTCTCTTTGCATATAGAGAAGTCCCTAATGAACACACAGGATTTTCTCCCTTCGAACTTGTCTTTGGCGCGCGTCCACGCGGCCCTATGTCTTTATTACACGATCTCATCACTGCCAATGATATTAGCGATGAAACTCAATCCTCATATGAGTATGTCATTGCTCTTAGACAAAAGATCATTGAGGCATGTAAGCTAGCAACTGCTTCATCAGAAATTGCTAAAGAGAAGGCAAGACAGTTTGCTAACAAGAATAGATGTCTACGACAACTTTGTCCAGGTGACAAAGCATTCGTCCTACTCCCCAGTAGGGAAAATAGACTTCTTATTGCATGGAAAGGTCCGTATGCAATAGTCTCTCGGATTTCCGATGTTGACTATGTGGTCGTTATTGATGGAAAGCATAAAACTTTCCACATAAACATGCTTTCGGAATTTCACGAACGTCCGGACTATTTGCTGCCTATTTTCCAGGCAACGGATGATGCTCCTGCACCTCACGGTCATTATTCATCCCTGTCTGTCATACAGGATGAGGAAGCTACCTTCTCTGATGTCAACCTTCCCCTTCCAGTGGTTCCATTACATTCCACGGAATCTTGGAAAAACGTTTCTGTTTCTCCTAATCTTTCTGGTGACGAACATCGACGAGACTTGTCGATGTTACAAACATTTCAGGATGTTCTCACTGACATTCCTGGACACACAGATGTCATAGAACATGACATAATTCTTACCGACAATAATCCAATTAGGGTTAGGCCTTATCCTATTCCTATACACTTTCAGTCGCAAGTGGAAAAGGAATTGGATGAAATGATTCAATTAAATATAATTGAACCATCGACTTCACCATATTCTTCTTCCATGGTTATTGTCCGGAAGAAGGATAAGAACATACGAATTTGTGTTGATTATCGCAAATTGAATCAGGTCACAAAGTTCGACGCTGAACCGATGCCTATGTTAGAAGATCTACTGATTAGACTTTCTAATTCTAGATTCTTCACTAAACTTGACTTGTCTAAAGGTTATTGGCAAGTGCCTTTAGCAGAGCATGCCAAACCTCTTACTGCTTTTTCTACACCTAGGGGTCTATTTCAATGGAATGTTATGCCTTTTGGTCTCATGAACGCCCCTGCCACTTTCGTTCGCATGATGCGTCGAATTCTGTCACATCGTTCGGATGTCATCGCATACTTAGATGACATCTGTCTCTTCAGTGATACCTGGGAAGATCACTATTTAGGGTTATATGACTTACTGTCCACTCTACGTGAGAATAATTTGACAGCGAAACCTTCTAAAGCTTTTGTTGGTTTTGGTGAAATCTCTTTCCTGGGTCATCGTGTTGGTCATGGTCTCTTGAAGACAGAAGACCACAATACTTCCAAAATACTGAACATCTCTGTTCCTAAAACGAAGAAACAAGTTAGGAGTCTCTTAGGTTTAATTCAATTTTATGGGAGATTTATTCCAAATTTATCTTCGATCATGGCACCTCTCTCAACATTGTTGAAGAAAGGTTCGCCTAATCTGGTCCGTTGGTCTGAAGAATGCCAATCTTCACTAGACCAAATCAAGAATATATTTTCTTCTCCTCCCATCTTAAGATTACCTACTCTTGATAGGACTTTTGTTCTTCGGAGTGATGCTTCATCCACTGGGATTGGAGCAGCACTGATGCAAGAATATGCAAATACTCTGCATCCTGTTATGTACATTTCTAGAAAACTAAATGCGGCAGAGAGGAACTACTCGGTTTTAGACCGTGAGTTGTTAGCGATGGTTTGGTCAATTCTAAAGCTACAAAGATTCCTCCTGGGCGCACATTTCATTCTAGAGACTGATCAGAAAGCTCTTACAGCTATTCAGACTAAGAATTTGAAGAGTTCGAGATCCACTCGATATGCTATAGCTCTTCAACCTTTTCACTTCACGGTACGAGCTATCCGTGGTGCGGATAATGTGATGGCTGACATTTTGTCTAGATGCCCACATGACTCCAACTAATACTTCTGTCCTATATTCCCATATATTACAGAGTCATAACACACCTATATTTCTACAATAGATTAGCACATCTGTACTTACTTTATATGTACACACTATCGTGCTTTGTTGTCATCTTCTTCTGTTCGTTTTTTAAGATGATAGAGGAGGACTGAGTAGTTAATATAAGGGCCGTTAGTTTAGTAAACAGCCACAATTATTAATAATGTATTGTACCTTATGAAGCATATTAGTTATTAATTAGCATTATATTGCTTGTACTTTCTCAGAATGTCATTGTTGAGCTGAGGACTTACCTTACTAGTATCAAGCATGACGAGTTCTAGATTGTGTACTTACCCTCGGAATACCAGAGCATATGTCCTGGATCGTCATGTAGTTTAACTTTACTATGTACTTATGTCATTACATGTCAAAGAATGTACTATTTAAATTTTCCTATCAGATTTGTACATCCATTTTTAAAGACAATATTAGAGTATGCTGTTTAATGATGATTATGGTAACTTGCATACGTATATTGTGTTTACATGCTAACGTGATGTGTGTTGGTGACACCTCCCCGATGTGAATATTTTTTGAGACATATTTATTTTTCTGTTGAGGTATATCCTCACCAGACACTATATTTAGCCTCATGTTAGGCAATTTAATTAATTATCAGCGCATAATTCGTGCGTTTTGAGCCGCTTATCGCATGCTCTTTGATATTTAAAAAAAAAATATGTTCCACATTTTTTTTTATCGGGAGGAGGTGGTGATATGTTGCGTGATAAATTCTCGCAACATCGTTTTATTACAATATCTATTTTATAACGCAAGGGCAACAACTGCTTGAAATTTATAGTCACTTTTCTCGGTAAGCATTTGTCTTCTCGCGTTGGTATTGAATGCAGTTAAGTTTTGAGCTGTGGTCTTTTTGCGCTGGACTGCGCATGACTGGTCTTGTTTTTTTTGGTCGATCGGTTTCCGCCCACCACTAGTGGAGTGAGCGATTTGAATGGCGAAAGGGATGCCTCGTTGAAGAGGGGATCTCCGCTATTTTTTGTTCTGTCAGGGATGTGTAGTCCTCTTAATGGATATTTCGTTTATTCGAGATAATACCTCTAGTGTTTCCCACATGTCGGGAGGCGTGATATTTCTGTGCATTTCCTGAAGGCAAGGTAAATTGACTTTTCATTAACTCTATCGATTTTGGGTCGTGAGCGATTTCGATTCATAGCCTGTCTTCGAAAGTCGTCGTCACGAGATGTTTTTCCAGCTCACATGTCGCTGTATTGTACTGCATCGGTTGATGCAGGTCCCAAGGACCATTACTTGCTACTTTGTTAAATGAACTAGGTTTGGAAAACCTTTATTATCTAGAGGATATTTTTGAGGACATTATTTATACTTCGGCAGACGTGTCTGTCTTGCTGAAGTCAGACTAAGGAGAGTGAACCGATCTCATACATCTGGTTATCTCCTGGCTGTTATAGAAAAGGATGGAGTTTTTTTCACCTGACTACATTTACAGCACTATGAAATATAACATGCATCTGACTCATCATTGTAATGCTGTCTACCGTCTATTGCTGTATTGAATGTTGCTGTGATAATGACTGTTTGATGTGTCTACATATTCGCGTAAACATTTTGTCACTGTGGCGTCCACAATAAATAATGAAGAAAAACGTCAACGGCTGTTTCAAGAATCATTGACTTTATACGTCGTGAGTTTACTGACGTCCTATGTGGATTGCCCTGTTATTTTTGTATGAACATTGTTTTGACTGAACACATCTGCACACTACACAAAACCAGACATGCGGATACCATCCATCATCATATGGCATCACGCATCAATTATGAAAAATTTCAGCTCTCTGTGACATATCCTTCATGATCAGGCCCAAGACTTATGTCAATCCCCTTGTATTATATGTAAATATGAAACAATTGTGTCAATATGAAAATATTATGTTCACATATGAAAATATGTGCAAATATAAAAAAATATATTAAGGAAATGTATTTTCTTACGATTGGTTAAGTGGCTAGAGCGCTTACCTTTAGCGGCAAAGTTACCAGATTACGGGATCGAAACCTGGATCTTTCACCAAGAGCTGACGCTCAATGACAGTGGATCAAAGTCAAACCTGGTAGCATGACGCTTCAGTCTTCTTTTTTTTTTCTTTGATCCTTAGCCGCCGACCGTCAAAGCAGTCAGTGGCCATCACGCCTAGTGGCGTCTTGTAGGGCAACAACAAATTGAATCCACTTTGCTCGGTCGGTGGCCATCCTTCGTACAGTGCCCCAACTCTGGTTCATTCTTTGCATCTCAGCCTTCACAGTCCTCCGCCAGGTTGTTTTTTGGTCGGCCTCTCTTTCGTTTTCCTTCAGGGGTCCAAAGCACTTCAGTCTACGCAGCTGTAAATGGGTACATAATTCTGCTCTTGTCAGGGTAGATAAAGGCAGCAACTATAAGGGAACTGGTCACCCCCTCCCCTCAAAGCTGGACCTAGTATAACAACGTATCTAACACGTTGCTCCCTCCTGCAGTATCTGAGACTACTTTTTACCTTGTTTGATTTTCTAATGTGTAACTTCTTAGATGAATCATTGCTGCGCTTAGTTCCCAGGGGCGACTCATCATCTCATCTCAACCCATAACCCGTCATGGGTCGTAGGGGTGCCATGGTGGAAGCATCAGCAGACAGGGTCCTCCACTGCTCTCTATTCTCAGCAATGCGTACAAGTGTGGAGAAACCGTGTCCTGCCCATTCTTTGATGTTATCAGCCCAGGATTTTCTTTGCCTTCCTCTTCTCCGTTTACCTTCGACTGTTCCCTGGAGGATCGTTTTCGAAAGGGAGTCATGACGAGTTACATGCCCAAACCAGGCAAGCTTTCGACGTTTCACTATTGACAAAAGTGGTTCTTGATGGCCTGCATAGGTGTTTATCTTCTCTCTAACATAGACATTTGTTTTGTGCTCTTTATAGCAAATGCGCAAAATTCTTCTATAACATTTATGCTCGAAAGCCTGAATCCTTCGCTCCGTATCTGCAGTGAGTGTCCAGCCCTCACACCCATACAAGAGAATAGATAATACAAGTGATTTGTATAATTTGATCTTCACAGGAAAACTGATGTTACTTTTCCAGATCACATTCAACCTTGTCATGGCAGCTGAGGCCATCTCAAGTCTTGTCTTGATTTCTTTATTTGATCTTCCATCACTACATATAGTGGACCCTAGATATTTAAAGGTGTTAACTTCTTCTAACGTTTGCCCATTTAACGTAATGTTGGTCGGAACATGTTTCTTATGGCTATTCACCAATATCTTGCTTTTTTCTATATTAATTTCCATCCCATATGTTCTTGTTACTTTCTCCAGTCTAGAGGTAAGGTCTTGAAGTTCTGATTCTGTTCCAGCTATCAGATCAATATCATCAGCAAAACGTAGATTACACAGAGGTCGGCCTCCAATCGATATGGTTGATTTATAATCGTAGAGAGCCTCCTGCATAATATGTTCTAGATAAATGTTAAAGAGCACTGGTGACAGGATACATCCCTGGCGAACTCCTACAGTTGTTTTGAAAAATTCTCCAATGTCATTGCTTGCAAAAACAGCACTGCTTGCGTCCTTGTATAGTGCTTCAATGATATCTATGATGTTGGTATCAAAATTGAATTTTCTCATTATTTGCCATAAACCTTCATGACTAGGTCTACTAATACCTCAGGCATGTCGTAAAAGACAGTTGTGCATGAGGCTGGTAACCTCATTATTTAAAACAACTTGCTACAAAAACTACCCCTACAAGAGCACGGGGGCTGAAGGAGGCTTCCTCCAATGGGGGCCAGGTGATGTGGTAGCTCCATTGTCCATTAGGAGAATTAAGGAAAATTATGTTTAACAATCCATGCAAAGAGTTGGTATGAATTTGCTATTTTCCAGACGTGTTTAAATACTTTGGAGCTGTCATATACTGGAAGGGAGGCATCAAAGAAAAGTTGGCTACCCCAAGACCAACAGCTGGTCTTGCTTTGAACTCATTTTGTTGATTCTGAACACAGTTACTTCCAATATTTGCACAGTTTTTAAAAAATCATATTTTTCCTAGCTTTTTTCAAGGGATGTAATTTGGACCTAGTTTTCAAGGGAAACAATCATATTTCAAAATCAATTATGTAAAGTTTTACTAACGCTTTGTGCACTCATTAATTGTAAACTATAATAAATATAAAACTACCCATTTTTAGATAGTATAAATGCAACAGAAAATGGAGGTGGGGGTGTCTTTCTGACCTTAAGCACTGGTGCAGAAAAAAGGCTGTCAGTGGCGACAGGACGATTCTCCAGCAACTTCAGAGCAGAGGCAGAGGCCTTAAAAACTGCAGCAGAGGTTATATTGACAGACGAAACGGCAGAGAGACAAGTTGCTTTCTTTACTGATGCACAGTCAGTAATTGCAACGTTGAAAAGACAAAATAATACAGACCTGGATGATCTCAGAGTAGTGCTCCACAAACTTTGTCAACGATTCAAAAGTGTTGTGATCCAGTGGATCCTATCTCATTGTAACATCGCCGGCAATGAAGAGGCTGACAGAATGGCAAAAGAAGGTTCACATCTACCTCAGCCTGATGCAAGCATAACTTTTGAGGAGGCAAAGAGTTTTATCAGAATCAGTTACAGAAACAAATGGAATGTAGAACATCCAGGGCACACACAGAATGATGCTTACTACCAGCTCCACAGAAGAGAACAAGTGGTAATCTTCAGACTCCGCACTGGCCACAACAGATTGAGATACCATCTATTCAACAAGCTGAAGATAGGAACTACCGATCAGTGTAACTGTGGCACTGATAAAATGACTGCTGAACATCTGCTTCAAAGTTGCCCCTTATATGTGGTACAGAGAAAGTGCATATGGCCGACGCCAGCTCATTTCGTGGAAAAGCTTTACGGGGATTCAAATAGCCTCAAACTGACTACTGCTTTCTTTGAGAACATTCAAGTGGACGTCTGAGAGTGTACGAAGAAGAAGAAGAAGAAGAAGATAGTATAAATAATGCAAATGGTTTTTACATTCATACAGCCACGAGTAAGGTTGTATTAAAAACCATAAACGTCGTGAAATCTTTTATCAATATAAAAGCAGTAAGTACTTACCAAGACCTAACATCAGCGTTGTGACGATACCTTGAATGATTCCCAAATCTCTTGCGCTGACATCGTATGTGTCCCTGAATTCCACAAAAAGAACTCCAAAAGATTTCATTGCTCCAACCACCAGGATATGCATGCCAAAACAAGCTATTGATTTAAAACGTGAAAACAAAAATATGAATCACGTGTAAATGTGACAAAACGGGGCGGCCCTTATCGATCTTTGTTTCTCTCCAGCAGTATCAGTACATTTGTGATACTGATTTTTATTATGTGCGATCAAGTATCGCGCTTTTCTTTCTTTCTTTCGTCGTTAATTTTCTGCTAAGTAGCCGATATTTGGTTTTATCAAATCATTCGACACTCTTCTCTGTGATGTCACCTGTTTGTTAACCGGTCATCTTGGCTTGTGGTGAACAACTGAGATAAGATAATCGCCGGCGTGTTTAAATTGAACCGCTGATAAGACGACTCGTCTGGTAACCCAGATGGACAGACTCGGAGTTTTGCGTAATCATACGACAGATAACGAGATTACTGTCTGTGTGACACATGTGGGCAGACATGTGTGACATAATCGCTTCCGGGCCAACTTGTTTTGACAACATTACTTTCTAATAAAGTAATAAGTATTACAGCTTACCCATGTTGTCATGTGTGTCTACCGATCTGCCTGTAAGTTTGTACACAAGGGCATCGGATATCTTATTGCCATATATGGGAGACGTGACCTGTTTGAATATGATTGGAGCGTTTATTTAACTCCATAACAAACGAAGGCGTGGGAAGGCAGGGAATATAGTCTGACCATTGTCGCAGTTTTATTTCACTGTGAGTTCCACGCTCGCCAAGACAACACCAGACCTCGCCAGAGTGAAGATTAGATTCATATTTCCTTTTTGTTAACCGGGCCTTTTATTGGAGAACTAAATAAGACTTACAAAGCACATGAAATCTCTACATTTTAATAAGGAGCACCGGGAATAGGAAACTGAAGAAACACACGGAGTCAGAGAGGGAATCTATTGTCAAATTAAAGACGCCCCAAACGCGTGTAAGAGACCAGCTCGTCTCTTTTATTCATCTGAGCAACAAGTCTGTAGCCAGGATTGGCTTACTGGTGGTACCAGCAGAACGTACTATCTCTGGAACAAGAAGGGAACCGTGGCCTAAGCTTTAAGACGAAGGATCCACGTGGTAGACTCTCCTTGACGTGTCTGGGAAACGAGCTACCCCCGACAACCTTGATCAGAGACGAGCATGAGCAGAGTGAAAAGAACCAATCCATCAGAAGGAGAAGAATCGTCATTGGCAGCTAAGTTCAAATCTATGATGCCACTTGAGCTTCTTGTAACATCTCACATTCCCTAAAGACTGTGAGGATACCTTTTCTTGATCCATAACTATTCAAATTATTTTCCAACTGTTAAACCTAAAGTGATTATTAAATGTTGTTATTTGTAATGTTACAAATTTAACTTCGATTTAATCATTTTAAAGTTACTGCATGTTTGTCTCAGTCAAATTACTACACACACTCTAAACAGAGCTATACTAGAATAATAGAATTCCCCTGAGTACATCAGGGTGGGGTCTTAAACGAGCTGAAAGTAATGCGCTTAAATTCTTCACAAAAGCGTCGGCAGATTTACAGAGTTAATATACTCAGCCAAAGCAGTATTGTTGTCGCTTATTCTGAATATCTTGTGAAGTCTTCCTTTGTAATAGAAGTGTCATCACCCTTCTATCTACATCTCTGCCAAGAGTAATCTAGCGCGAAGGTAGATACCTTTGAAGCCCATATTAGATACTCTTGAGTTTTGGCCACTGTTGGACCACTACTGCAAAGCAGGGGAGGCAATACCGTCACAGTAAACAATAAAAGTTCATCGTCTTCATCATCATTTGTCTCCTTTGACATTTCTTTGCAGCCACCACTGCAACTGATATTTTGCAAGACGCCATCTTCACCAACAACATTATATGCTCAAGCAGTGGTGGTTGTTGCAAAAATTAGTTTTAATGATGAGATTGCCAACCCCATGCACAACTTTAGTAGCCTTTTACAGCAGGCAGGAGTGGTTATATTCCGTCTTAATCTCCCTAGATACCTCGCGAAAACATAAAGGGTAAAAATAAAAAAAAACAGTTACTAGAAAAATTACAGTCGGGTTGACTGGAGCCAGAAAATACAACAGAAACGTGACAGCCTAGCAAAAATTAACAAAGTTAACTATAAATTCATCACAGTGAATGTAGCATGGATACATAGGTGACAGTGTTTTTAAAGTGCAACTTGTGTGGATACTTCAAGGTTAAGACCACATGTAGATCAAACGGGTTGTTTAGTACTAGGCTTAACAGGACAATTGTTTTACATAATACGTTGGTCGGTGTCACAGTATATATGTTCGCCGAAATATCAGGTTGGTCACGCTGAGAGTGATAACATTGATATAATGTAAAAACCCGTTTGGTCAGCTGACCGGAAGGGAAGTGGAAACAAATTCTGGCGCAAAAAGCAGTAGAGTTCTGGCTAGCGTACGGGCAGGTTGCCTTTATGTTCCCTGTCAGCATTTTTGCTGGATAGTGTTTGCCATTATTGTTCATTATAGTGCTTGCCATTTCTTCATGCGGTGTGGATTATATTGCATAATTCTAGAGTGGTGGTGTAGTTTCTAGTGGAATTTCCTTAGACCGTTGATGATAAGTCATTTGTAATTAAGTATTGCTTTATCATAGTACAGGACTTAGCCGGTGAGCGAAAGTCATTGTAATGTTCATTGAATAGGGACATGTCAGTGGTTATGACGCTGACAGATTGAGTTGTCATTAGGCAAGTGGTATTGTCATTTATATTTATTTGCATTTCATATGTGTTGATGGCCGTGTGTGGCTTCTCTGTGTGCAGTCTTAATAAAAAGGGAAATTACCTGTAAAGATGTGTTTAACTTAGTTATTGTTAACTATCTTGTGCTGTGGTCGTATCCTTAGATGATGAGCCAGTGATTATATGATTGTCATGTCCACAGTATAAATCCACAGTATAAGTAGTGTTATGACAGTCGGCTCCATGTGAAACCGCAAGTTAGCCGCGTCTTACGACATGCATGAGGTAACAGTTGGCATATTCTTTCGTTGCCACATCACGAGACATCTGGAAATCTCACCTGTCAGTCTTATAGACAGAAAATAACATGGTTTGGACATCTCGTTAGAACGTACCCAATTTAATTACATCTAAGAGGAAGATGGTACAGGGTACATGAGGAAAAAAAGTGGTAAATTAAACCTAAGAGGATGGTGGTACATGACAACTGACAGAAAGGTATTCAACGGCAGCAGAGAGAAAGGTACAGCGCCAGCGAAAGTACAACACGCTGCAGGAGAACCAAAGAACTGCTACTCCTCACGCGGCTTAATTGCACAAAAGGAAAGTGAAAGGAAAATATACCAGGTAAAGTAAACGTGAAATTGGCTGACTGAGGATGCTTACCTGCGACAACTACCCAGGCCCATCCACGGTCAATCGGTACAGGACTTAGTTCAAGCGTATTATCTTCTTCAATGTCCTTATCGTCATAGCTATCTAGATTTTTCTCCGATGTCACAGAATGAGCGTCACCGTTGCTAGGTAAAAGGGGCATTACTCTGGTTTTCACTGTTCCAGTGTGGTTGGAGTCTGCATTAGCTTCCTTGTTCGTGAGTGATACCCCGTTAGTCATTGTTACCTGAAGATGTTAAACCCACTTCTGTCGACCTGTAACATATTATTACAAGAAAAAGGTTTTCAGTAGAATTCTTAGGATAAGCAAATCAGTCTGTACTGTATATTGTTCTTGCAGCAGTGGCGTAACAGTAATGTAAGGTTCCCGGGGCACAAATTAAGACGGGCCGTCCTCAAGTAATCAACAGCTATAATCAATGTAATGCAGATTTGTGTAAAGACGTGACTACTTACTTCATCATCATCATCCGTACCTTCTTTCACTCCAAGGAGTATAGACCTGCCACCTTTAACAAGTTTGTACCCTTCTATCACTCCAAGGAGTAAAGACCTGCCACCTTCAACAAGTTTGTACCCTTCTATCACTCCAAGGAGTATAGACCTGCCACCTTCAACAAGTTTGTACCCTTCTGTCCTGTCATCCGCCCTTGTCTTCTTTGCCTTTTTCATTTCTATCTTCAGAAACTCGGGACATGATATGGGGTTTAACACAGAAACTCGGGACATGATATGGGGTTTAACACAGAAACTCGGGACATAATATGGGGTTTAACACAGAAACTCGGGACATCATATGGGGTTTAGCACAGAAACTCGGGACATGATATGGTGTTTAACACAGAAACTCGGGACATGATATGGGGTTTAACACAGAAACTCGGGACATGATATGGGGTTTAACACAGAAACTCGGGACATGATATGGGGTTTAACACAGAAACTCGGGACATGATATGGGGTTTAACACAGAAACTCGGGACATGATATGGGGTTTAACACAGAAACTCGGGACATGATATGGGGTTTAACACAGAAACTCGGGACATGATATGGGGTTTAACACAGAAACTCGGGACATGATACGGGGTTTAACACAGAAACAACGACAGCTAAAAGGATATATATATATATATACAGTATATGGATGACGTCAGGAATATCCGTTGGTGGGCACAATATAAAATTGAGATACGCTGATGATACAGTTGTAACTGCGAAAAGTGAAAAGGAGCTGCAGGAAATGGTGGATAAAATAGTGACAGAAAGTGAAAATAAAGGCCTCAGCCTTAATAGCAAAAAGACAGAAGTAATGGTTGTCTCAAAGAATAAAGCCTCCCCAGAATGCACTATCAAAGTAAATGGAACAGTTTTAAAACAGGTCAATAAATTTAAATACCTGGGCACATTAATAACAACCGATGGAAGATGCATCTCAGAAGTTAAAAGCAGAATAGTTCAGGCAAAAACAGCATTCTATAAAATGAAGAGTAATTTATGCAACAATAATTTGTCATTGGAAGTAAGAATGATTCTTCATTGTTATATAGAATCAATCCTGACATATGGGTGTGAGTCATGGACAATTACTACACAAGTAGGGAAGGCACTAGAGGCCACAGAGATGTGGTTTTATGGAAGAATGTTAAAAATACCATGGACAGGTTAAAAAAGTAATGAGGATGTCCTGAAAGAGGCCAATGCACAAAGAAAACTTAGTTCACAAGTTAGAAAGAAGTAATCCACTTTTTCGGGGCATGTTATGAGAAGAGAAAATTGTCTTTAAAATCCCGTGAGGCTCTCTCTCTCTCTTAAGTAGAAGCACAATTCTTGTATTTTAACCTCTGCCAAGAGTAATCTTGAGCGAAGGTTAATGCCTTTGAAGACCACATCATTATACTCTTAGCTTTTGCCATGTTTGACAGCTATTACAGAGCAGGGGAGAGGATACGCACTGTGTTTATAGCATTTGTAAACAGTCCTTATCCTGGAATCCCCAGGGCAAGAGCAGTAGAGGAAGACAGAAAACACACAGAGAAGAGAACTGGAAACATCTGGAGTGGTTGGCACAGGACAAAAGGACCTGGTATAAAGTTGTTGAAGATCTATGATCCTTGAGGAGCTGAAAGATGATGAAGCTAAAGCAAAACACACACACACTCGCACACAAAGAGAGAGAGAGAGAGAGAGAGAGAGAGAGAGAGAGAGAGAGAGAGAGAGAGAGAGTGATAGGGTGATAGTGAACAAAAAAAATAACTGAAGTAAATAGCTCAAACTGAACAAATAGAACAGTTCAAATACATTGTAAGGATATTAAAAGGTAAAGATAGTCTCATAGCAGATACTGCCTTAGTGGAGTCAAAGGTTACAGACTTCACAATACTTGGCCCAGCTTCAAGATTTGGTTTGACCAGTTCCCTACCTCGTTGTCTTTTTGTTTTCTAACTAAAGAGCAGAGTCTGGTACCCATTTACAGCTGGGTACACTGAGCATGATGCTACCGTGTTTCGAACCGTTACTTATGCCACGAGAAGCCAGCGCGCTAACCACTCCGCCGATCGGAAACTTACTTACTTAGTCGTTCCCCTTCTACCGTGAGGTGTAGAGGTTTGGAAGAGAGAGCGCCAGACTATCCTTTCGTCTTTCTTCCTCCTGGCCTGGTTCCATTCTAGTCCTCGGTCCTTCAAAGATTGTCTTATGTTGTCCTCCCAGCGGACTCTGGGTCGTCCTGGGGGTCTGGATCCCTGGCTCTTTGTTTCCCATGCTTGTCGTGGTAGCCGATCTTCTCCCATTCTGCAGACGTCGCCAAACTATCTTAGTTGGGACTGTTCTACTTAGGTCTGCAGGGGGTGGTGATATTATGCCTTGACGTGTCGTCTGGTTGCGGACCATGTCTCTTCTTGTTACTTCAACCACCTTCCTCAGATACCTCATTTCTGAGGTTTGGATCTGACTTTTGTGGGTCGTAGTCATTGCCCATGACTCGCATCCATATGTCAAGACTGGGACATAGGTGGAGCGGTATACAGCCAGCTTCGTTTTCTTACCAACCTCTCTCTTGCTGAGGAATCCTCGATTTATGGCCTGAAAAAGTCTCCCAGCTGCTGCTTTTCGAGTGGCCAACTCTTCTTTGATGCCTCCCTTTCGGTCTATAATAGCTCCGAGATATTTAAAGTGGTCGACCTGCTCCAGGACCTGTTTTCCCAGCTTAATCTGATGTACTCTTTCTTCTCGTGATATCACCATGGATTTTATTTTAGAGCTGCTTATGACCATCCCTCTCGTCTCCAGCCCTTCCTTCCAGTCGTCTTACAGGATGGATTGGAGATGTGCACTCGGAAGGATATAACCACAAACAAAAGATGGCAACAGACTGATGTGAGAAGTTGACAATCTGATGACAATTTTCATAATTAATATTAAATTAGCACTTTATAAAAGTGTGAACTAATGAGAACTTTCTTTATTGATATAACTGTTTATTATGATGGCTAAGATGTATGGCGTCTGCCTCTAATTCTAAAGGTAACGGGTTCGATTCCCAACATAAAGAATATTTTAATGGAAATTTATTTTCAGAACCAATGGTTCATAATAATACCAGACTTCCCCATATCTCATGAGTAGTGAATCGGAAAGAACTAAAGAGTGGATAACACCAAAGTAAAAAAGCAAGACACTCATATAAAATCTTTAAAAAAACCAAGCACAAAATGTCAAATACAAGATGAATTAAAAGTACTAATAAATAAAAAAATTGCTGAGGCCCAAGCTTGGAACTGGATACTTCATGATTGAGGAACCCACATACGAAGAGTGTCAAGAACCAAACACAATTCGACACTTTCTGGTGGACTGCAAAAAATATGACCAGCAGAGGCAAAACATTAAGACATTCTGTAGTAGCCCCAAGGTAGAAATGAGTGTAGAAAATCTCATAGGCACTAAGACCCCATCAGAAATACAAAAATTAATAAAACACTATATTACCAAAAACAAAAGCTAACATATAAAAAAATAAATAAATAAGAATGCGAGCCAGTAGTCTACACTGGTGAAAGACTCCCCCCAGATAAATACGGATTGACCAAATAACCCTCCAGTGAGAATTAAAAACATACCAGCTTAGACAATATCATATTTTGGATAATAAAACCATATTGAACTTTAACTACGTACAAAAGAAAAATACCTACTAGAGATAACATACAGTATAAAATAAATACAAACAAAAACATATTACAATAAATGAAACACGTCCTGAAATAACCAACAGCTCCATGTATGTGGTAGATGGTTGAAAGTGGCGTGCTACAAAGAAAAGTAGCAAACACCTTAATAAAAATATTTTTAAAACCCACATATTTATAAAATGTGTGATTTCTGTTTACATATATTGGGATCCTCGCCGGTGCTACGGAGTTCGTGCACAGTGCTGAGATCCTCCTTGTGTGATCTAATGGAGGAAATCCGAGCACTGATGGTGTTGTTCGTGTGTAATGAAGATGGTCCTTGAAAACCAAAAAAATAACTATTTAAGTAACGTTACATTTCATGCTATTTTGACACACACTATTTAAAAGGAGAGACAACTATTCCTCAAGACATGCGAGATGCCAAGATTGTAACACTGTATAAAAATAAAGGAGACAGAAGTGATTGCAATAACTACAGAGGCATCTCTCTTCTTAGTATTGTTAGTAAGGTTTTTGCCAAAGTCATCTTAATGCGACTACACAAGTTAGCTGAGCGCATATATCCAGAGTCACAGTGTGGATTCCGAGCTGGCAGATCAACAACAGACATGATCTTCTCTCTCCGCCAGCTTCAGGAAAAATCAAGAGAGCAGAAAAGACCATTATATATCGCCTTTATAGACCTCACAAAAGCATTCGACCTGGTTAGTAGGGATGGACTCTTTAAAATCCTCCTGAAAATAGGCTGCCCTTCTAAAATGCTGGAAATGATAAAGTCATTCCATGACGGCATGAAGGGAACAGTCCAATATGCTGGAAGCACGTCACAGCCCTTTGATATACGAAGTGGCGTTAAACAAGGCTGTGTTCTGGCTCCGACCCTCTTCGGAATCTTCTTTGCCTTACTCTTGAAACATGCATTCCGCGATGCAACTGAAGGAATATGCCTTCACACTAGGTCAGATGGCCGTCTGTTTAATCTTTCAAGGCTGAAGGCAAAAACAAAAATCAGAAGGGTCACTATAAGAGACTTGTTGTTCGCTGATGATGCTGCAGTCATCACTCAAAGCCAACAGGGGCTTTAGAGCTTGATGAATCGCTTCACTAAAGCATGCAAGGACTTTGGCCTCACAATAAGTCTAAAGAAAACGAATGTGCTGAGTCAGGATGTGGGTGCTGCACCAGTTATCACTATCGATAACTATGAATTGGCAGTGGTGCACCACTTCACATACCTAGGGTCTACCATCAATGACAAACTCTCACTGGATACAGAAATCGACAGCCGCATTGGCAAAGCTGCAGCTACCTTTGCCCGCCTCACATCGCGTGTTTGGGGAAACTCTAAACTCACAATGAAGACCAAAGCTGCGGTATATAATGCCTGCGTCACCAGCACACTCCTATATGGCAGCGAGACCTGGACGACCTATGCTAAGCAAGAAAGAAGGCTCAATACCTTCCATTTGCGGTGTCTACGCCGCATCCTCGGCATCTCGTGGAAAGATAAAGTGACAAATGTCGAGGTGTTGTCACGTGCTGGCCTTCAAAGTATGTATACGCTTCTTAGACAGCGCAGACTTCGCTGGCTTGGCCATGTTCGCCGCATGGAAGATGGTCGCATCCCAAAAGATATCTTCTACGGACAATTAGCAAGGAAAATAAGCAGCTGAGAGCTGTCACCTCAGGGGTGCATTCCCATAGTCAGTTATGACTGAAGGGGCTATTATTATTATTATTATTTAAAAGGGAACTAAAAAAGGAGATCAAAATTAGACAGCTAAAATATTTTGGCCATATAAAAGACATAACACCTTAATGAAAATCATAATGGAAGGCAGAGTTAAAGGCAAACGTGCAAGAGGAAGACAGCGCTGTAAGTGGGAAGATAACATCAAGAGATGGACATGAAAGAGGCTATCAGAGTGCACCATCAAGACAAGAGACAGAAGACGTTGGAGATCCATTACAGCCGACTTTTGATGGGGAGGTGACAGCTGATGATGATGTTTCAAACATCACTGATGATTTAAGTCAGAGAACATAAACAGGCTGAAAGACGTTCTTCTGTAAGATCCATGATAGACAATCCCATTGTTCACGACACTTGAAGAAGAAATTATTCTCAAAATTGATTTTGGAATCAACGACTGAGAGAATCAATAATATATGAAGGCAGCATTTGGTACAGTCAACGAGACTCAATACTAGAAAGAAATAAATAACAAATAATTCTGATATTACCATGTCTGGCATTGATTTATGTATTATATCAGGAGTGGTCAAGGCGACCTTTGCGAGCTACAGTAATGGAAAACGAATCGCCCATACAGTTTTTGGAGAGTACATGCATGATTGTCTATCACAACAACAACAAAAAATATGTATCTTATTCTTCTTCAGGTGCCTGGTCTGGAACAGGCATTGGCGATCATGACCCGCCAATCTTCTCTGTCTTTTGATAGTCTAATGAGGTTGTTGTTGCCCATGTTGTTGTTTGTTGCCCAGTTGTTTAAGCTTTCCACGTACATCTTTCTGTGCCTTCCTCTTCCTCTCCTACCTGGTATTTTCCCACATAAGACTAATTCCTCCACTCCTCTTCTTCTGTTAATATGTCCCATAAATTTCATTTGTCTTTTCCTGATGGTTTTGATGAGCGATCTATTAACACCCGCAGCTGTCAATACCTCGACATCAGGGCCGGATTAATCTAGTACGGGGCCTGTAGCATATGTTAAGAAAGGGGCCCTTTATATAAAAAAACAATAAAACAACACAAATATATTTGAACACATACATTTTTAATTTGCATAGTAATTATCATTATCAAAAGTAACAACACAGTCAACATTATTGTTTAAATATTAATGTTTCTACATTTAGCATGAGCAAATTTGTTGATGATATAGGATGTATCAATTTCACGCAGAAGTTTATGTTCAATGCTCATTAGTGTGAGATTGTTCAATCTCTTTTGACCCATGGTGCTCCTTAGTTCATTTTTAATAAGTTTCAGTTTTGAAAATGATCGTTCTCCACTGCAATTGGTTACCATTAGTGACAAATAGATGCGCAAGGCGATTTCTACATTTGGAAAACAAGACTCCAAAGAATTGTCAATTATCAAACGGTAAAACTGTAACTCTACAAGGTCTAGAGTAGTGCCAATATGAGAAGCAAGATCAGTTTTCAACAGTTCTGTAAACTGCACAAGTTCTTCACAAAGACTTTCTTCCAGATCTTCCGGATATGATTTAATAAGATTCGATGATCTCGTTACCACCTCTTCAGGTGTAAACGACTGTAACTGGCGAAGGAATCCAAATACATCATTCAACTTTTGATAAGCTTTCTGGCGTTTTGACAAGGCAGAGAGCAAGCTATCAATAAGGACAAGAAATGTTCTGCTTTTAAACTGCTGAGAAGGCGTTTGAGATCTTCCCTTGAAAGTCGTGTTGGTTCTTTCGATCAAACTCCGCGGATAAATCCATTTTACTGCAATTTATTCGTTGTTTGGGTAATAATAGATTGTTCTTGCTTCAGAATATCTATGGCCTGAATTTATGTGTATTGTTTGTCTGAGTAGGACGAGTCTGTCTTATATCTGTATATCTTTACATATCTAAGTCGAACTATATGTTCTGTTGTCTCTAGAGAGGTCGAAGGCTATTCGGCGGATGTGTCGCTAGGGAGTGGTGTGATTTGGCTTCGTCCTGATGGGGACTGTGTGTGTTTTTCCTATGTCGGCCTGTCGCCGGGAAAAAGTGATCTCAGTATTTGTGGGGAAAGTGATAGTCGTCTAAACCTATCATGTATGCTTTACCCCAGTGTTTAGTCGTATTGCCAAGGAATGGCAGTGTCATATTTCCTATACCAAGGTAATAAAAGATACTCTTATGAACTCTCGATCGAAGCCACCATTTTCGATAATTACGATTTGAATGTTTAAGAGAATATATTTGACTCGATGAAAACGACTTCGATTCCTAGCAGCACTATATCCTGTAGATTGCAGTCAATTGTTCATGATCAAATCTACAGAGCAACGAAATGTTTTATGAATGACTAACTTTAGAACAGATTCATTATCTGTATTCAAACGTGAGTGACCGCTCACGAGTGGAGCCATCTTGGAACCAAAACATGTAGGACTTTCAAGAAGAGAAAAGGGATGCCCGTATTATCGCTTGATCAGTCCAGAGATCACTGCTACACATGAGAACCCATTGCTAGCGGTTCAATATTATTATATGGAAAAATATGTGCTGAACATTATGTTGAAGAATCGTCGCTAGACGAGATTAGGTTTAGAAGCCATCTGAAATATTGTTTACAAGCTGACGTGCTCAGTCAGTGAAGTCAGATGATATATGTATGGGCGATACTGAGTGCTTGGCTACTGACAGTCCATTATACAATTATTCTACATGAGTGCCCATGTAACATTGCAAGACCATTTGTCCACTGTACTATGATGTATTATGGCAACCTGTGATTTGTCACTATCTGTGCTGTCGAGTGTGTACGTCCAATTAAACTTTAGAAAAGGTACACAGTCGTTGGTGTCGATGACTTCCGGTCATACATGAGTGTGAGAAGAGAACATTTGTCAACAACACGAACCCTTATCATCATTCGCACATTATACACTCCATCCATGTCTACACACCACTGCGTAGGTCAAGTTGACATTCCATACACTACAGTGGGGCAGGCAACACCATAGAGATCTTGTCAACTGATGATGATAGGCGACGTCTTCCCGCCTAGGAGTGTTCTGGTGCACTTTATCAACTTATATTAACCAACTTTATCAACTGGTGGACCAGCTTTCTGGGTTTGACCTCGCAGAAATTCAGAAGTCAACAGATTACCGATACCAGACCGTTTCCTGTGGCTGATACGACACACTTGCAGTATTGGTTTGCTCTTTGTCAACACTTCGTCACGTGACCTGTCAAGTGAATGCAGTATGTAGGTCAGCGTTGTTGACATTTTTTTTACATTAGACATTATAGAGTTTCACAGAACAGTTGGATCAATTCTTGTCAGTGTTAACAGGAAGACAGTATTTGTGAACTAAGAAGTCCTATTTTCATCGATGGATCTTCTTGTTTGCCATATATGAACTTTAATATTTAAGGCCAGAATGTTTAATTGAATAAAGTGGCAGTTTGTTTGTTTTCATGAAAAATAACTTTGCCATTACTGTAAGACTGAGCCTATTTTGCAACACATACTATCATACACATAATTTATATATATTTATGTTTACATGTTATGTGTTTGTATAGTATGTTAGTTTCTATGTCAGCGGGTTGTGTTTAAGGTTGGGCGGCGTCCTCACAACAGAATATCCCACGTCATAGAGGGTCCGTTGTGGGCGTTTTCTATAGGTGCAATTTTCTTGATTGAAAATTTGCTGCGACAACTGTTGCTTTTGTGTTAGCTGTGAAGTCTGTAATTATTGTTATTTTTGTAATATTTCTTTGTTCTTTAGTTTTGTTTTGATTTGTTTGTAATTTGTTGGTCTAACCTTTTCTATCTTTCAGTTCTATTCATAATTTATATTCATATATTGTGACGTCATTTGTGTTGTTATGCTTTGCAGATTCAGTGATTATTTTCATTGATTTCCCTATTTGATTTATTTTGATTTCTGCAAACGTTCTTGTATTGTCAGTCCTATTTGTACTTTATGTATTCTGTTGGTTGACATATGTTTTATATGGGTATATTTCATAAGACACAATTGCCTGTGCACTGCACTTGGATTATGGTATAAACCAGTACCTGATTATTATTACTATTATACAAGACCTTATTAAAGGCTTGTGACCCACAGATATTGGGTTAGTATACTGATAAATCAAGTCATTGAGAACTTGTGGTATTATTATTGATTCAGGTGATTAGTATTATTGTTAGACATCATGTCTACTTTAGATTACTTCATTACACAAGGGAAAGCCCTTGATAAGACTGGTCAACAATTAGAACAATGGGTAGTTGCTCAATATGACAAAGCATTAGCAGCAGAAGAGAAAAGATTAGCTGCAGAAGAAAGAAAAGCTATAGCGGAAGAGAAAAGATTAGAAAGAGAAGCTGAGGCTGCTGCTGAACAAAAGAAATTGCAGATGCAGGTAGAGGAAAGGAGATTTGAAGCTGAACAAAAAAAATTGGAAAGAGAAGCTGCGGCTGAACAAAAAAAGATTAGACAGTGAAGCTGAACAAAAAAAATTGGAAAGAGAAGCTGCGGCTGAACAAAAAAGATTAGACAGTGAAGCTGAACAAAAAAAAATTGGAAAGAGAAGCTGCAGCTGAACAAAAAAGATTAGACAGGGAGGCTGAACAAAAAAGATTAGATGCTGAAGAGAAAAAAGCAATAAGAGAACATGAATTTGAGTTGGAGAAATTGAGATTGACAAGTATGAGTAATGTTAATCAGGCATCTAGTGGTAATGGTAAACCTTCTACTTACAAGGTTAAGGTTCCACCGTTCAATCAGTCCAGTGACGATATTACATTCTGGCTGGATAGATTTGAACGTTCTTGTCGTACACATAATGTGGATAAATCACAATACGCTAATCAGTTATCAGAAAACTTGAAAGGTGAATCTTTGACTAGATTATGCCTTGTAGGAGAAGCAGATAAGGATAATTATGATGTCATTAGGGCGGCTTTGATAAAAAAATATCAGCTAAGTGAGGAAGGCTATCGCCTTTTATTTAAGACGATGGTACCTGAGACGGGTGTAGAATTCTCAGAATTCACTGCAAAGGCACGTCTCACAGTTGATCGTTGGATTGAGCTTTCCAAAACAGAAAAAAAACGTATGAAGGACTTATGGATTTGTTGCTCAGAGATAAGATTATGTCATGTGTGAACAAACCTTTCCTTGAATTTATACATGAGCGTAAACCCAAATCTCTAAAAGAAATGGAAGAATATTGTTCCCAATATGTCACTGCACACCCCGACGTGACTTTTGGCAACACTAAGATTAAGGAGAGTATGCCAGTTGCTTCAGCAACACCATACAATCCCAATTATTCACACAGATTTCAGGGACCTCAAAACAGATTTGATAAAAAAGGTAACCATAATAGTTATCAAAACCAAGGTAACCAATCATTTCAGGGTTCTTCTTCAAAGAACTGGAGACGACCTGATAGCTCTCGACACAGGGGTGGTCATAATTATAGGAATTTCCGTAGAGGAAGTAATTATAGAAACTATCAGGGTTATCCGTCTTGGAGTCAGCAAGATCATAATTACAGAGATACTCATTATAATGAATATGATAATGGTAACCAAGGGAACTATGACTCAAACCCAAATAGGGGTTACAATAGAGGTAACAATAACTACAGAGGTGATAATAACCGAGGTAGATCTCAATACAAAAGACATAAACCACATTTTCAGGCAAACTCTGCACAACAAGAGTCCCATGAAGCCTATAAACAGAGTAAAGATAATAATGATGCTAGTAATATGGCATGTGCCGCTTTTGATTTTGGGAGAGCATCTCAGTGCCCCAATGCAAAACGTTATTTGAGCCAACCACAGTGTCTACTTTAAGCTGTGGCCATCCTCTTCCTGCTCTTCCAGCATCAGTCGCGCATGATGGAAGAGGTTCTCTTGTCTTACATAAGGGTTTAGTGAATAACAATCCAGTCTCTGTGCTATTTGATTCTGGATGCACCACAATTGGTGTTAGGCAGTCACTCGTAGATCCTACCCGTGCCACTGGACAAGTAGTCAAATGTGTAACATTTGGCGGCACATTAGAGAAATACTCTACTGCTATCATTAGGATTGCTACTCCTTTCTTTACAGGAGATGTACACGCATGTCTTCTTCCGAATCCGATCGCTGACCTCATCATCGGTCGCATTCATGGAGTCAAGGAATGCACTCCGCAACAAATTTCCACGTGGGAAAGGCAAAACATGCAGATTGCTAACGCTGTAGTCACTAGAGCTCAGGCTCTTAATATGCCTCAAACTTCATCTACTGAAGATAATGAAGTGCATAACCAAGATAATCCCTTGGTAATTCTCGTGACTCGTTTATAAAACAGCAAGAAGATGATCCCACTTTGAAGAAATTCTTCATTCTTGCAACTAAAGGTGATCCGAATAAAGACACAAGTCGTAAATCGTGGATTACAAAGAAGAATGGCGTACTTGTACGTATGGTTCAAGACTCCATTACGTCAAGTCATTCTCAAATCCTGGTTCCCAAGAATTTGAGAGTTAAAATTTTGCAGCACGCTCACGACTCTCAGTGTGCTGGACACATGGGTTTTTCCCGTACTAAGTCAAGAGTCCTTGCGGCTTTCTTTTGGCCATTGGTAAACAAGGACATACGGATTTATTGTCGATCTTGTAAAGTATGTCAGGAAGTTAAATCCAAAGGTCCACGGCATGCTGCACCCATTCAGGCGGCGGACATTCCTATTCGGCCGTTCCAAAAAATGGCTATAGACATTATTGGTCCATTTAAGATCAAGTCTGCCAGAGGACATCAGTTTATCTTGACGTGTGTTGATATGTGCACACGTTGGCCAGAGGCTATTCCTCTGAAGAGCATTACTACTGCTGATATTGCAGATGCTCTTTGGCTTATATTTTCTCGTCTGGGGTTCCCCGGAGAGATATTGTCAGACCATGGCACCCAACTGATATCAGATACCATGTCTCAAGTAATGTCTACTCTGCAGATAGATAGATCTTTAAGTAGTATCTACCATCCAATGTCTAATGGTATGGTCGAACGCCTTAATAGAACACTTAAAAACTTACTGGGGAAGATAACTGAGGATCATCCTCAAGACTGGGACAGAGTTTTACCTGCGGCCCTCTTCGCTTACAGAGAGGTACCCAATGAACATACGGGATTTTCTCCCTTTGAACTCGTCTTTGGCGCGCGTCCGCGTGGCCCTATGTCGTTGCTTCACGATCTCATAACATCTGACAATATTGACGATGACACAAAGTCATCCTACGAATATGTCATCGCGTTGAGACAAAAGATTATCGAAGCATGCAAATTAGCAACTTCTTCTTCTGAATTTGCGAAACAGAAGGCAAGGCAATTTGCCAATAAGAAGAGATGCTTACGACAACTTTGTCCTGGTGACAAAGCATTTGTATTACTACCTTGTAGGGAAAACAGATTACTTATTTCTTGGAAAGGTCCGTACGATATAATATCGAAAATTTCCGATGTCGACTATATTGTCGATATTGATGGGAAGCATAAAACCTTCCACATCAATATGCTTACTGAATTCCATGAACGTCCGGATTATTTGCAACCCATTTTCCAAGCAACGGACAATTCTCCAGTACCACATGGTCATTACTCATCACTGTCCGTGATACAGGATGAGGAAACAAGTTTTTCAGATGTAAATCTTCCTCTTCCAATGATCCCACTTCATTCCAGTGAATCATGGAAGAACGTTACTGTCTCTCCTGATTTGTCTCTAGGAGAACAGCGACAAGTTTCAACTATGTTGCAAACATTTCAGGATGTACTCACTGACATCCCTCTACAAACGAATGTCATTCAACATGACATTGTTCTAACTGACCATACTCCTATTAGGGTTAGACCTTATCCTATACCTATACATTTTCAAGCACAGGTCGAGAAAGAGTTGGATGAGATGATAGATTTGAAAATAATCGAACCATCCACCTCTGCATATTCTTCGCCGATGGTTATTGTGCGTAAAAAAGACAATAACATACGTCTTTGCGTTGACTATCGAAAATTGAATCAAGTAACGAAGTTCGATGCCGAACCTATGCCTTTACTGGAAGAGCTACTTACTCGACTCTCCAAATCTCATTTTTTCACTAAACTTGATTTGTCTAAAGGATATTGGCAAGTTCCTTTATCTGAACGCGCCAAACCTCTCACGGCTTTTTCAACACCTAGAGGTTTGTTCCAATGGAATTTTATGCCTTTCGGTCTTATGAACGCACCAGCTACGTTCGTACGCATGATGCGCCGAATCCTATCTTATCGGTCAGATGTCATTGCATATCTAGACGACATCTGTCTTTTCAGCGATACTTGGGAAGATCACTATTCAGGGTTAGATGAATTGCTGTCTACTTTGCGTGAGCACAACCTGACAGCGAAACCCTCTAAAGCCTATATTGGTTTTAGCGAAATTTCTTTCCTAGGCCACCGAGTTGGTCATGGTTTCCTAAAGACAGAGGACCATAATACTAGTAAGATACTTAACATCTCAATCCCTAAGACTAAAAAAAACAGGTGAGAAGTCTGTTAGGTCTTATTCAATTTTATGGCAGATTCATTCAGAATCTATCCTCTATCATGGCACCTCTCTCAACACTTCTAAAGAAAGGTTCGCCTAATGTGGTCCACTGGTCTCAGGAATGCCAATGCTCTCTGGATAAGATTAAAACACTGTTTTCAACACCACCTATTTTAGTGCTACCCACTAAAGATAAGACATTCGTTCTTCGTAGTGACGCTTCATCCACTGGGATTGGAGCGGCACTAATGCAAGAGTACTCTGGAACTCTGCATCCTGTAATGTATATTTCCAGAAAACTTAATGCGGCAGAAAGGAATTATTCGGTTTTAGACCGTGAGCTATTAGCTATGGTTTGGTCGATCCTCAAACTACAGAGATTCCTTCTAGGCGCACATTTCATTGTAGAAACAGACCAAAAAGCTCTTACTGCTATACAGAGTAAGAATTTGAAGAGCTCGAGGTCTACTCGATATGCAATTGCTCTTCAACCTTTTCATTTCTCTGTGCGAGCTATTCGTGGATCAGATAATGTGATGGCAGACATTCTGTCAAGATGCCAACATGATTCCACATAACTATTAGGGCTTAGACTTCTTGATATGTCTAGTTCTATAGTAGTTCCTTTTCTATATCATGATAGATACACATTTGTAATTTAATAATATAATGATTGTATCACTACATAGCGGTTCATGTATGTTTATTCACCGCTGTGCTTTGATGATTTTTTTTCTTCATAAATCATAAATTTAAGATATCTAATACGTAGTGATGATATGAATTTTTTAGGCATTGTGTAATTGCCAGAATTGTATTATACTTTGATGACACCTTCCTGGAAAAATATACTTGTAGAGAAATAATTTCTCTCAGTTTATGAGACACATTCTCACCAGTCGCTCCATAAGTCGACTTAGCCTCATATTAGGCGTTATAGGTATTCCTGATATTTTTCATCTGCGCATTATTCATGCGTTGTGAGCCTATTGTACGTTGCTCCGAGATGTATTTCAAAAAGGAAAAAAAATGTTCCATTTTTTTTCCCGGGAGGTGTGGTAAGACTGTTACGTGCAGTCTTTGATATCTTACAATATTATACATTGGTATTCTTGTTATCTTCGCAAATATTTTGAAAGCAAAATTGTGCTTAAGGGAAAGTCATTATTGTGTTACTTCCCTTGAAAGTTATGTCGGCTCTTTCGATCAAACTCCGCGGATAAATCCATTTTTCTGCGATTTATTCGTTGTTTGGGTAATAATAGATTGTTCTTGCTTCAGAATATCTATGGCCTGAATTTATGTGTATTGTTTGTCTGAGTAGGACGAGTCTGTCTTATATCTGTATATCTTTACATATCTAAGTCGAACTATATGTTCTGTTGTCTCTAGAGAGGTAAAAGGCTATTCAGCGGATGTGTCGCTAGAGGGTGGTGTGATTTGGCTTCGTCCTGATGGGGACTGTGTGTGTTTTTCCTATGTCGGCCTGTCGCCGGGAAAAAGTGATCTCAGTATTTGTGGGGAAGGTGATAGTCGTCTAAACCTATCATGTATGCTTTACCCCAGTGTTTAGTCGTATTGCCAAGGAATGGCAGTGTCATATTTCCTATACCAAGGTAATAAAAGATACTCTTATGAACTCTCGATCGAAGCCACCATTTTCGATAATTACGATTTGAATGTTTAAGAGAATATATTTGACTCGATGAAAAACGACTTCGATTCCTAGCAGCACTATATCCTGTAGATTGCAGTCAATTGTTCATGATCAAATCTACAGAGCAACGAAATGTTTTATGAATGACTAACTTTAGAACAGATTCATTATCTGTATTCAAACGTGAGTGACCGCTCACGAGTGGAGCCATCTTGGAACCAAAACATGTAGGACTTTCAAGAAGAGAAAAGGGATGCCCGTATTATCGCTTGATCAGTCCAGAGATCACTGCTACACATGAGAACCCATTGCTAGCGGTTCAATATTATTATATGGAAAAATATGTGCTGAACATTATGTTGAAGAATCGTCGCTAGACGAGATTAGGTTTAGAAGCCATCTGAAATATTGTTTACAAGCTGACGTGCTCAGTCAGTGAAGTCAGATGATATATGTATGGGCGATACTGAGTGCTTGGCTACTGACAGTCCATTATACAATTATTCTACATGAGTGCCCATGTAACATTGCAAGACCATTTGTCCACTGTACTATGATGTATTATGGCAACCTGTGATTTGTCACTATCTGTGCTGTCGAGTGTGTACGTCCAATTAAACTTTAGAAAAGGTACACAGTCGTTGGTGTCGATGACTTCCGGTCATACATGAGTGTGAGAAGAGAACATTTGTCAACAACACGAACCCTTATCATCATTCGCACATTATACACTCCATCCATGTCTACACACCACTGCGTAGGTCAAGTTGACATTCCATACACTACAGTGGGGCAGGCAACACCATAGAGATCTTGTCAACTGATGATGGTGGCTGACGCCTGTCTTCCAGCAGTACTTTATCAATATATATTAACAACTTTATCAACTGGTGGACCAGCTTTCTGGGTTTGACCTCGCAGAAATTCAGAAGTCAACAGATTACCGATACCAGACCGTTTCCTGTGGCTGATACGACACACTTGCAGTATTGGTTTGCTCTTTGTCAACACTTCGTCACGTGACCTGTCAAGTGAATGCAGTATGTAGGTCAGCGTTGTTGACATTTTTTACATTAGACATTATAGAGTTTCACAGAACAGTTGGATCAATTCTTGTCAGTGTTAACAGGAAGACAGTATTTGTGAACTAAGAAGTCCTATTTTCATCGATGGATCTTCTTGTTTGCCATATATGAACTTTAATATTTAAGGCCAGAATGTTTAATTGAATAAAGTGGCAGTTTGTTTGTTTTCATGAAAAATAACTTTGCCATTACTGTAAGACTGAGCCTATTTTGCAACACATACTATCATACACATAAATATATATATATTTATGTTTACATGTTATGTGTTTGTATAGTATGTTAGTTTCTATGTCAGCGGGTTGTGTTTAAGGTTGGGCGGCGTCCTCACAACAGAATATCCCACGTCATAGAGGGTCCGTTGTGGGCGTTTTCTATAGGTGCAATTTTCTTGATTGAAAATTTGCTGCGACAACTGTTGCTTTTGTGTTAGCTGTGAAGTCTGTAATTATTGTTATTTTTGTAATATTTCTTTGTTCTTTAGTTTTGTTTTGATTTGTTTGTAATTTGTTGGTCTAACCTTTCTATCTTTCAGTTCTATTCATAATTTATATTCATATATTGTGACGTCATTTGTGTTGTTATGCTTTGCAGATTCAGTGATTATTTTCATTGATTTCCCTATTTGATTTATTTTGATTTCTGCAAACGTTCTTGTATTGTCAGTCCTATTTGTACTTTATGTATTCTGTTGGTTGACATATGTTTTATATGGGTATATTTCATAAGACACAATTGCCTGTGCACTGCACTTGGATTATGGTATAAACCAGTACCTGATTATTATTACTATTATACAAGACCTTATTAAAGGCTTGTGACCCACAGATATTGGGTTAGTATACTGATAAATCAAGTCATTGAGAACTTGTGGTATTATTATTGATTCAGGTGATTAGTATTATTGTTAGACATCATGTCTACTTTAGATTACTTCATTACACAAGGGAAAGCCCTTGATAAGACTGGTCAACAATTAGAACAATGGGTAGTTGCTCAATATGACAAAGCATTAGCAGCAGAAGAGAAAAGATTAGCTGCAGAAGAAAGAAAAGCTATAGCGGAAGAGAAAAGATTAGAAAGAGAAGCTGAGGCTGCTGCTGAACAAAAGAAATTGCAGATGCAGGTAGAGGAAAGGAGATTTGAAGCTGAACAAAAAAAATTGGAAAGAGAAGCTGCGGCTGAACAAAAAAGATTAGACAGTGAAGCTGAACAAAAAAAATTGGAAAGAGAAGCTGCGGCTGAACAAAAAAGATTAGACAGTGAAGCTGAACAAAAAAAAATTGGAAAGAGAAGCTGCAGCTGAACAAAAAAGATTAGACAGGGAGGCTGAACAAAAAAGATTAGATGCTGAAGAGAAAAAAGCAATAAGAGAACATGAATTTGAGTTGGAGAAATTGAGATTGACAAGTATGAGTAATGTTAATCAGGCATCTAGTGGTAATGGTAAACCTTCTACTTACAAGGTTAAGGTTCCACCGTTCAATCAGTCCAGTGACGATATTACATTCTGGCTGGATAGATTTGAACGTTCTTGTCGTACACATAATGTGGATAAATCACAATACGCTAATCAGTTATCAGAAAACTTGAAAGGTGAATCTTTGACTAGATTATGCCTTGTAGGAGAAGCAGATAAGGATAATTATGATGTCATTAGGGCGGCTTTGATAAAAAAATATCAGCTAAGTGAGGAAGGCTATCGCCTTTTATTTAAGACGATGGTACCTGAGACGGGTGTAGAATTCTCAGAATTCACTGCAAAGGCACGTCTCACAGTTGATCGTTGGATTGAGCTTTCCAAAACAGAAAAAACGTATGAAGGACTTATGGATTTGTTGCTCAGAGATAAGATTATGTCATGTGTGAACAAACCTTTCCTTGAATTTATACATGAGCGTAAACCCAAATCTCTAAAAGAAATGGAAGAATATTGTTCCCAATATGTCACTGCACACCCCGACGTGACTTTTGGCAACACTAAGATTAAGGAGAGTATGCCAGTTGCTTCAGCAACACCATACAATCCCAATTATTCACACAGATTTCAGGGACCTCAAAACAGATTTGATAAAAAAGGTAACCATAATAGTTATCAAAACCAAGGTAACCAATCATTTCAGGGTTCTTCTTCAAAGAACTGGAGACGACCTGATAGCTCTCGACACAGGGGTGGTCATAATTATAGGAATTTCCGTAGAGGAAGTAATTATAGAAACTATCAGGGTTATCCGTCTTGGAGTCAGCAAGATCATAATTACAGAGATACTCATTATAATGAATATGATAATGGTAACCAAGGGAACTATGACTCAAACCCAAATAGGGGTTACAATAGAGGTAACAATAACTACAGAGGTGATAATAACCGAGGTAGATCTCAATACAAAAGACATAAACCACATTTTCAGGCAAACTCTGCACAACAAGAGTCCCATGAAGCCTATAAACAGAGTAAAGATAATAATGATGCTAGTAATATGGCATGTGCCGCTTTTGATTTTGGGAGAGCATCTCAGTGCCCCCCAATGCAAAACGTTATTTGAGCCAACCACAGTGTCTACTTTAAGCTGTGGCCATCCTCTTCCTGCTCTTCCAGCATCAGTCGCGCATGATGGAAGAGGTTCTCTTGTCTTACATAAGGGTTTAGTGAATAACAATCCAGTCTCTGTGCTATTTGATTCTGGATGCACCACAATTGGTGTTAGGCAGTCACTCGTAGATCCTACCCGTGCCACTGGACAAGTAGTCAAATGTGTAACATTTGGCGGCACATTAGAGAAATACTCTACTGCTATCATTAGGATTGCTACTCCTTTCTTTACAGGAGATGTACACGCATGTCTTCTTCCGAATCCGATCGCTGACCTCATCATCGGTCGCATTCATGGAGTCAAGGAATGCACTCCGCAACAAATTTCCACGTGGGAAAGGCAAAACATGCAGATTGCTAACGCTGTAGTCACTAGAGCTCAGGCTCTTAATATGCCTCAAACTTCATCTACTGAAGATAATGAAGTGCATAGCCAAGATAATCCCTTGGTAATTTCTCGTGACTCGTTTATAAAACAGCAAGAAGATGATCCCACTCTGAAGAAATTCTTCATT